>OMNV01012154.1:0-35090 GCA_900303265.1 Brotula barbata | reverse complement strand
CCCCCCCCCCCCCCCCGCAGGGTGGGTAAAAATGCAGAGAATCAATTTCCCTACGGGGATCAATAAAGTATCCTTCTTCTTCTTCTTCATTTGGAAAGACTCAAAGTGTAAATTGTATTTGGACGGTGAGTTGGTTTCTTTTTTGGGGAGTTTTTTTTTGTGTATTTTTGACAAGATGACTGTGAATGTAGAATGTTCCAGAATGTCATTTTGATCAGCAGAGTTTGAAATATTCTTGTAAAAGCAGTACAATTTGTCAGGTGTTTGAGCATTCGAGAAATACGAGTAATTACGACTTCTGTGAGGTGTAGAAAATGGAGAAACAATTCATGGCTTCTATTTGTGACGGTGGCTTCAGATAGATAGATAGATAGATAGATAGATAGATAGATAGATAGATAGATAGATAGATAGATAGATAGATAGATAGATAGATAGATAGATAATCCAGATGTGCAAGTTTGTTCAAACTGGTGAACAATCAGAAAGCTTCACCAACAGCACAGGTCTCCCTTTTCTCAGCCCCCACCCAAAGCATTCTGCCAATCATGCAAAATATAATGTGGAATGTGAACAGAAGTTAATATATAATTTAATTTAATATATTTTATACAAGGATCACAAGCATCCAAACCAAGCAAAAACACAGAGAGAGAACAAGTAATTCAGAGCAGTTCCTGTTCATACAGGAAACATCTATTTTAAGAGAGGTCACATTATTTTATTTGCTGGGACATACCAACACTAGTGATTTTGCACGTCTACAGGGAGGACTATGGAAAATACATTAAGTGCATCCAAGTGAAAATCTATTAATAATGCTGTTTCCTCTGCAGTTTCTACTGAAGGAAAAAAAAGTTAAACATGGTACGGTAGAATTCCTTTAATTGGGGTTTCCACTCTGGTGAGTCTTAGAAAGAATGGATCCCTCAGAGGTGATTTAAGACCTCCCTCTCTCTCTCTCTCTCTCTCTTGCTCTCTATGGTGACGGTACTTTAAGTAAAAAATTAGGACTCCACTGTGTGTGTGCAGGTATTCAGGCCATCCCTGCTTTCGGTCTTTTGGCATTGCTGTCGTCCCTGACATCCTGTGTGTTAAAACTGGATAGGAAAGCATAAACACACACTGCGCAAAGTAAGAAGAAGCTATTCTGAGAGCAGCACACAATGCCTCCAAACAGTGACATAACAACATAAGAGAAGCTTCAGTGAATTGACATCAATCAGTAATGACAAGTCTATTGTGGGAAGTACTTGAAGCCTAGAACAGGCAAAGGCCAGTGAAGGAAGAGGAAAGACCATTTTGTGTGTACGTGTGTGTGTGTGTGTGTGCACTCCTTTCACATCACACTCTGACTGGTTAAAAGCTGGGTTCAATATCATATGGTTTATAAGTCATTATAAGCAAGTACAGGTGAATTATCACAAAAAAATAATGGATAGACAACTTGTTTCCATTGTGGTGAAAGGACTATAGAGGTTGGAGTCTTGCCATCGTCTGTGTTCCTGATTGTGGCTGTCCCAGAAGAGCCATCACACTCAAATGTGATGTCCCTGTAAAATGTGCTTTTGGAGGCTATGCGGCTGATCTAGAATGCTGATATCATGCCAGCAGATTGATAGTTCATTAAGTCCTAATGCACGTAAGAACAGCGGAAGCAGACAAAGATAGATGCTGATTGTTCCCACACTTCACGTAGGAGCATCAAACTTCTTTAACCATTAGCAGCTTGTCGGCTCATCTGCCAAAAATGAGCTGTCTGTGCACCTCTTGCCACATTAATGATTTCTTTCAGACATTATCTGTCTGTTTGTCTGTCTGTCAGACTAACTGCGATCATCCTCAAGCTGTCTGGAAGATCCTCAGCCTGTGTCATCTTTTTCACACATTATTACGCGACAACAAAGTCTGAATTGTTAATTTATGGAAGAGGAGATGGGTGCGAACGACAAAAGTGACACAATATATAAAAACAGATATCATAGGGAACGATTGTGCAACAGATAGTTGTAGCTTCTTACTCTGAGATCTCGCTTTTTAAAATGTCTAGCTGCACAATGACTTTTAGAAATTATCTAAAGGGTATTAGAGAATGCGAACGATGGCTCACTATCCTCCTACTTATGTTTGACTTATCATCTTATAAACTAGAAACCCTTGAAACAAAAACTGTTCTTCACAATGTGAAGTCTGAACCAAGTATCTAAAATCCCTCCAATTAATTTTACTAAAAGGGACCAGTCTTGTCTTAAATTTGTAAATCTGATTCCAAAAGTATTTTGTGTTCGGAGTACAGCGGTAACATACTCTTTACCTCTGCCTGTTCTGCCTCTGTGGTTGTTGGTAATAACCAGGTATATTTCCATCTCTAGACCATTCATTAAAGAGGTACAGCTGGCAAAGAGACCCATCAAGCGTCCGTTGCGTAGTTTGCACAGTGGCACAGATCAATGCACAGGCTATCCCAGGCTGCAACCTAGGTGCCCCACATGTGTCCGGGCCCTGGGTTGGCCAGATTATTTTTAATGATTTAAATTTATTGAGGATAGAAAAAAAAAACCTTGACCCCTGCTGGCCTAAAAGAAACATTTTAAAAATTAATCAGCTCGTTGTATGGATGAAGGCCATTTATGGTTTCTGTTTTTGGTAATTATAACAAGTTAAATAGAGTTAAATATTTAATCCTCATATTAAATAGTTTGAATATTGTTTAAGTATAGTTAAATACATATATATAGTTTTGTTGAATGTTTTTTTGCTCAGTTTATATTACCATATCTGTGGCCTGTATTTTTTAAATCCACATTTGTGTCCACATGTCTCCTTTATCAGTATGTGAAAGGTGTATAGCGCATGTAGTCCGTGCATATAGTTTACTCATTCAGACCTTATATTTTTCACTATCCTATCTTATTATTATTATTATTACTATTAGAGCAGGCAGCATATCAACACGCACTCTTTATGACCACAAAACTGTCTTTATTTATGTTGTTATTATTAGTAGTAGTAGTATTAGTAGTCGTGGTAACAGTATTGGTATTATTATTGTTGTTGTTATTGATATGTTTTTGTTTTATTTTTAGTTTATCGCCACTAATATTATATCTCACTTCTTCCCCGCTGTGGATCAAAAAAGTTTTATCTTATCTTATGAGGTCATGAGGTCAATTTGATTTTCAAATAATGCGTTAATCACTGCAGCTGGACAGCATTGGAGGAAAATGACTGATATAAAATATGATAGCAGAGGACAAAAACGAAAAGCACACCGACGGTACATCGACATTTACTTAATCGAGGGATATTAGGCTGCAGAATCTTCATCTAGTTAGCCGCCTAATGAAGATCCACAGTAGTAGGACTTCCGGAAACCATGGACGTGGAGGGATCTTGAAGACCGTTTCACTTCAGATTATTGGCACGAATGTTTATTAAAAAATAAATAAATGCGTTATAATAGAAACTTACGCACCACAGCGAAACTTTCGTCCAGCAAGAAAAAACTCTTGTTATCACTTTGTCGTCTGTGGAAATCCGTCTACGGTGCTACGCGCTCGACCAATGAAATTGTTTGCTTTGTATGATGTCACAATTTCCAAACATTGTCCCGCCTCCGACTGACAAATGAGTGACAGCCTAATCATTCTCTTGTCCAAGAACCCTATTTTATTTGATAAAAAGAATTTACATATGTTTACACGCGCATAACTCGATTAAGATCATAAATAAACACTTATATACTTAAAAATTCCGCATTTTCGTGTGGCACCGGTGTGAAACAACTTTGAGGGACCGACAATTATACCACCCCAAAACCTGTATGTAGTACCAACAACACGCCGGGAATTAGCCACGTCCCAGCCGCCGACAATCCCATCACGACCGAAGAAAACTAGGATGGAAAACGTCTAGAGGTAAAAGTATGTATTTATCATCGTTCTGCCGTTGCATTGTTGCTGTTCTTTTGTGCTGCAGCTGTGTTAATTGTGTTTTTATGGCTTTGTTTGACTCCTGTATTGTTGTACTGCTGCAGATGTTGTACCTGTTGGTTTAAAAAGCTAAAATTGTTGGGCTTTACAGATGCTGTGAATGCCTTTTTTTTTCTGTAACATTGCTGTTAACTGTAAAGGTCGTCAGTGTGTGTAGCCCATACCAGTGCACAAATGTGTGCATATGGGCCATGTAGTATTCCTAGCACCCTTTTACACATGGCACCAAATTACTTTTCCCCCCTGTAATGTATTGTATTTTACGGCTCTGTTTTATTTTAGTAGAGCGGTTTGATTTGTGTCTCTGTAAGGATGTTGTGACTGTGTACTGGATGTCACCTGTACCCATCCATGCTGATCATTTATTCTAGCAGCATTATATTCAAGAGACGGATTTAACATTTGAAATCTTTTGAAGACAGCAAATCCTTCAAACATTTCATTTTTATTTTTTTTCTGCGATAAATGATCGATTCTCAAAATTAGGCAGAATAGGGCTTTTAAAGATTGGATGCATGTGAAAGGCTTCTTGCTGAAAAAAAATATGATCAAACATTTCCTCTTCCAGCCAGGTTCCACTCTGTACTCCCATATTAACTTTTCCTCTACTTTCCTTTTACTCTCTTTCTTCTTTTCTCTGCATTCTGATGGATGCAGAATGGTTTTTCTGATGGATCCCCGAATAACACACTATCTGTTCCGATGCATTTGTTCAGATCACTTTGGGCATTGGTTGCACTCCCATCGAATATGTCAGCACTCAATCTCGTGAGACCCTCAGGTTGAAAACCTGATGTTTTGTATAACTCACCCTCTCAGTCATGCTTTGTCATCCATACCATCTCATATAATATAGCAATATGAAAATGGTTCATTTCTTCTATGCATTTTAGGTTTAACAGTTTTCTGATGATTTTCTGATTTTATTATTCTCCATCCATTTATCAATGAAGACCTGTTTAGAAAATACAAAAATACAGAACAAAAAAACTTTCATGAAACTTCCGTTTTACATCAAGATGAAGAAATAAAAGACACTATCAGTCCATGGTGGTAACGCTGGAGATAGGGTTCCATCCCAGCTCAGGGCTGTATCAGTTACATGCGCTTACATTGCAACTTCAGCTGTCTACCAGGATGCTACATTCATTCCCAAATCACACATATTAAGCTATGACCATTACAAAAGTATAAAGAAATAAAACACAAGTTTCTCTCTCTTTCAGGCATGCACACACACAGGCATGCCCCACACTAGAGCATTCTGGAATGCGTACATTTTGTGTCACATTAAACTAATTCTGAGCTGGAAACAGTGTTTATGCAGTTATTTAACTTCTTTATCATTTGTCCGTGGATCCTTTGAAGGTCTTCAGTATGTTAAATCCCCACGCTTATCTCAGCTCTGCTGCTGTGGGCCGCATAAACAGTAGCACATCTGTGAAGAAATTTGTCCGCAGAGATTCTGCAATGTTTGTTCAAGGCTTTATTGATGACAAACAGTTTGGCCAGACCAAGTATGTGGTTACTCAGCTCTTTAATCATTCCTAAGGCATGAAGTTCAGTTCATCGTAGGACAATGGAAACTTCTTGCAGTAACACAGTAGGACATCTCTGTGACTGACTGATTTCATGTTCCAGACCTTATCATCAAAACATGACCCTTTATGCAAACAAGAATTACAAGATGCAAAGCCACATTTGGCAGGGATGGAGCCAGAATTTCAAAGAGCAGAATACTGCGCTCTGAATTTCCACAGGGACCGTTCCATCTCGTCAAAGCTGCTGCTCCCAGTGACTCTGACGTCTTACGACCTTTTACTGTTTTATTAAGCACTACAAGGAAAGAGAGCCTGTAGTATAAGAAATTTCATGATTCTGCAGCAAAAGACAAACACGTCAAGTGAACAAGGATTTATTGTATTTATAAGCTGGAAAATTTTACATTATGTTTCGGCAAAGTCACTTTTAAATCAACATAATTAACACAAACCTCGCTTTTCCCTGTGTCGTCTGTCATTTTTGAGATTGAGCAAGATTGGTTGGCTCCAAATCATCGGACAGTTACAACCAATCCAACCTCTAATGTCTTGTCCAAGCATCTCTCTGCGTGATTGGCCTTACTGAGCAG
Source organism: Brotula barbata (assembly GCA_900303265.1). NCBI lineage: Eukaryota > Metazoa > Chordata > Actinopteri > Ophidiiformes > Ophidiidae > Brotula > Brotula barbata. Next base: position 28,967 of record OMNV01012154.1, on the reverse strand, counting down.
CTCTTCATCGTTGGTTGTACTAGAAATGTTTTTTTCCCCCCTGATTTATAAACCAACGCAGAGTTAAGATTGCTTGCCTTACGAGGCAATCTAGAGGTGTAAATTAGCAATGATGAGAATAGAATTGTGTCAGACGATGTAAGTGAGTGAGTCTCTCAGCTTGTTGAAAGCCCAAACAATAGATAAAATGAAACAAAATCCAGTTTATTATTGTATTATTCTTATAATGATTATTGTCCCAAGTACAATTTTTTTTTACCCGTTATCATTGGAGTTTACAGAATGGTTTATCGTAGCAATGATGCCAAAATAATGAGCTCATCAACATGTGAAATAAGTGTCAATCAGTGTTTGCCTCAGCCTTCACATGACTATAATGTGTATGTTGTTGCTGTTGTATGTCCCTGAGGCTGTTCAACTGCATTCAGCAATCTGGACTACCTACTGCGCGTGTGCATGTGTGTGCGTGCATGTGACCTTCCTGCTGCGTGGATACAAAGTTTTGCATGTCTGTGTAAGAACAACGGCAGTGGAAGGAAAAATCTCTGGAATTTACTTTCTGTGTGTCTACTGGACCATGGATTGGTTTAGGATTGCTTTGTCATTATCATCCACTTCCTTTCTTTCAATGCTGGATCACCCCTCACACACTTATACACACACACACACACACACACACACACACAAACATTCTATCTCTCCCTCCAGAATCCAGTTTTGATGCTTGAGATGGAAACTCCATTAATTGGCTTCTGACCTCTGACGTTTGTTTCTTTTAGTTTGTTGTTTTGCTGTCTGCTATCTCTGATGTTGTGTATGTTGAGTTTACTCCCTCTGGCAATGACAAATTGTTGTCTCTTTGTCATAGGTGCCATTCGGCCCTCTCCTAACTAATGCAATCTCAAAAAGACAATATTGTAATCTGTGGAGAAAAGGGTTCACGGTTCAGGTCACAACCTTGAACAAGATGGTGTCACCGTGATGGAATCCGTGGTATGTGGTGAGCGTCCCGTTAATATGTAGCTTTCTGCTCATACAGTACCTAAGTCCTACAGAGGGAAGGGTCATATATCAATGTGAGCTTGAAGCTGTGTGTGATACAGGGAAACCAATTTCTGAAAATTCACTTGTTTCCTCCTGAGTTCAAGGTGTATTTGTTCAGCCTTCCTACCTTTCTTTTACCCTCTGTCTGACCTCAAGGCAGATGGGTTTCCTGAATGGAGCATCAGGGATCATCTTTTTCTTTCTCTTTTTTCTTTTTCTTTTTCTACAGCATGGGGCTCAGACGTTTGCACGCAGGCTACCTCTCTTTTCTGTCACCAGCATTTCTCTGAAATGGAAATGTGAAGGGACCAAGACTGAAATTATTTGTATTCGATGACATTCACTGACTTTCCTGAAGCTATTCATTGTTTTCCTCACACTCACATTTTTTCCCTCGTCCTCACCAACTCACTTTTCATCTCATTGACTCCATAAGTCCTTCTCTCAATCGCCCATAAAAGGCGGCGATAAGCAGTGAATGGTCAGTGAGCGGGAGACCGTATAAGTTGATGGCAGAATTTGCATGAGGAAATAGGAAGATCTTGTGATGTATATCATAATAAAGCCCACATTATCAATAGACTTTGCAGTTTCTCTACATGTTTGGTCAAAGGCACAGCGTTGGAAAGGGCGTTTCAGACGCTATCAGAAAATCCCTAAGGAAGTTTGAGTGAGTTGCTAATATCACTGAAAGCGAGTGTATGTTAACATGATGGCCCTGATAAGAACCGTGGAGCTCATCCTCTATCTAAAAATAGATCACAGCAGTTTTATTTTCTGAACCTTTTACATATCAGCAGTACTGTAATAATCAGGGATCCAAACTGCGAAGATTGTTGATAAAGTTATGATATACATCACCATATTTTCACAATACCCTATGAATTTATTCACCTACACATCATCAAAATGACAGTGACCTTTATTAATGCTAGCCGCTCCAATAGTAATGATAAACTTGGATCCACGCATCGTCCTAACGGCTAAAAAATTAATCAATACATGAGAACATTTGGGTGATTTCTTCGCTGGTTAACAGACAAGAATGTCCTTTGTATTTTCATCCAGGGCTGTCTCTGTCAGCAAAGGTTAGACGTTTTATTTTTTCTTTCTGTCTCTGTGTCTCCCTCACCTGAGATGATGAAACCGTCTTCATATGAAACATGACTTCTTATCAGAACAATACAGGTGCCAGGGCTCAGTCATCTGCATTGTTGAGTTCCTTTGTCTCTTTTGTCCTCTTGTTTCATTTGCGTTTGTTTATTCCTCTCACTTGCCACATCTTGTTAACAAGAACACAATGAATCAGCGGGAGACACAATTGAGCAACTTACACTTTGATTTGATTTGATCTGACTTAAATCAATCCAACTTCTGTTGTAAATGAACTTCGCTTGAGTTGACTTTGCTTACTTTAATGTTTTGGAGACACTGAGAATTTAATTTTGTCTGGAATTTGGGAAATCCTCTGCTCCAAGCAAGTGCACAATCAATGCCAACAGTACTTCTTTCCATCCTAAATTCTTTGCACTGTTGCCCAGATAGCACATACAAGTGTCCAGATGTGTGGAGCTGACATTTAAGTGAGTTAGACCATCTGTCTGTCTCCCTTGCTGGTTTGCTCTGTCCTTTTCTTATGTACACCTAGTTATTTATTTGGACGCTGTCTGTTAGCGATGGAGTGAAGAAATTAAGTAAAACATTTGGAGGATTGCAAGATTTTCAGTCGCTGTATGTGTGGCACAGGAACAGCAGCTAATTTACACTGCGCTGGATCCCATTCTCTTCTATGGAACAGAACACTACCTCTCAACCTTGAGCGATGACCATGATTCTCCTGTTCGCATTCAAACTTCAACCAAATTCAATTCAATCGACAGAGCGGGAGAGCAGTAATACATCACAAATTGAAAATTCTGCTCTCGTCGGAGCCTAAATGTGGGTGCTCGAGAAAATACTATCAATCATAATGTCTATGGTCATACTTGAAATGTTGATGGTTAGCTTTGTGTGGTGGAAATTTGCGTGGGAAAAATCTCACAAACAAGAGAGTCTTTCTGGGCTTTATTACGCACACAACCATGAACCCGCACTTTCCTCCTCTCTCAGCATCCTTTCATATGTTAGCAGGAGACAGCGTCAGGCGTCGGGCACACGGGGCAGGACGTCCTTGCATACATACACCCTTGACTACATGTTCAAAGACAAAGGTCGAATGACAATATGGTGGGCTGTATTTTTCCATCACACCTTGGAATTAATTTCTACACTACCACAATGCTGAGTTTTTATCGCTCCACACCTTTTTTGACGTATAGTTCTTTCTCTCCGTCTCTCCTCAGTCAACAAACACACTGACGTTTCCATCCGTCCTTCAGACTGGAGCCCATTATTCTGTAATAAATTAACAACATATTCTAATAGTAAACATATTTTGGAGTCAGAGCTCTTTAGTTGCTCTGTTAAGAACCTGAATCATGGCTCGACTGAGGTTTGGAGATTCAGAAACATTCATAACCCTTCAGTGTGTGAGGGAATTGATATTTCCCTCTGTATTGTGCCAACATTGTGCCTGCTGTAATGATTTAAAAGCCTAAATATTTGTAATAAATGTCCAGACAAAATGCTGATATTGATGAATTGGTATGGTTATTTAATTTTAGTTTAATTTGACCCATAAAATAAGACAGAAGGAATCTTGATATTGTCTTGTACATATGTTAGCGGATAATGTATATACAGTATATATATATATATATTTTTTGTGAAACGCCGGTTGGCTTGCTACATATAGCTCTACTTATTTAACATCAGAGCCGCTCCCTGGATGTCGTTTTCTTTTATCTTATGATGTCTTATAAGGCCTTTGCATTTTTTATGCAGGACAGACGAATAAGAGAATCCAATTTTTTCCATTAGCAATAAGGAGATACAGTAGTTTTTTCTTTTGCGGAGTATCAGTTCATATTCAAAAATAATATAACGTTAGATGTTTTATTGACAGGGCTGAATACAGTTTTCTACATTAACAACCATAACCATCCTTCCTTTTGTTTTCTTGTGGATTCGCACGCTGTCTTTCCTGTCATCTCTTTGCTTTTTGGTCCGCTGGTCTTCCATCAGCTCCACGGTCCATATATGGAAGAGAAATTGACGGTACCACAGGGACATTGCAGCTGTTTGATAAATTTGGGTCAAAACAGTAGCAGAAGTGGAACCGGGGGGCGAAAAAAGTGAAGAAAATAGAAAAGGGAGGTAAAGAAAGACTTGAGGTTTTATGCTTTTGTGTGAAACAATGCAGCACAAAATAAGATAAACTTGGGAATTTCTAACTGGCTGGAGATTGTGGTCGGTGGACAGAAGCTGTCCCTGCAGTGAAGTGATAATGGCTCCATTGGACCAAATCTAAACTTTGTGTACAGGTATGTAGTTTTAATGTTGAGTGTCACTTCTTTACATTGAGTGATGGCAAGTTTGATTCCTTAGTAACAAAAAATATCGGAAAAACATGAAATGTGTATCATTTTCAAGAGCGCTGTACAATTAATCATCATGGAAATATTTTTTCCAAATCTAACACTGACAGACTCAAATTCCAGCATTTAAACTGTGACTGAAGCAGAAGAGTATTTTAAAGGTTACTGTTTCGTGGAAATTCTATTCATTTTCACAGTTTGAACTCAGTTATTTGCGCAAGAAGGCAGGATTGTGCTCCAACAGCTTCCCCAACTGGACACAAAACGCATTGCATGATGGCACGTGTTTGGCATAACCTGGCACCAATGGGCACTACGTGTGCCGTACCTTTTGCACAATGCATTTGCTTTGTTAATTTCCTTTCTTTTTGATGTGCTTAAAGCTTTTGTACGGTAGAAGTCATCCTTCTGAAATCCGTTTGCCTAGTTTAGTATTTCTGAATTACCATGTTTGTTGCTGCAGTGCATCGATCAATACTTGAATAATTGATGTTCACGGAACATTCCAGTAAAAAAAAATAGAGGAATCCATTTTTATTTTGGAAATTTGACATCTGTATATGTTATGCATCTACCTGTTTCCCCTTTGAAATGAATGATTTTTGCTCCTTTTAGTCACTGATTCCCCTGCAGTGGTTTGAAAGCATTTTTCGTCTGAGAAGAACGGGAGAGAGAGAAAACATGGGTGAGTGAGCAGCATGCAAACGTTGATTTCCTGTCCCCTGAGACCTGTATGCTATTGTAATTCATTTAGTTGCCTTTGAGTTATTTATTTGAATGTTGTTTTTTTTTACTTGCTAATGGCTTTAATTATGATAATGGTGAAAATGATGGTGAGAGACCTTTTTTTTTGAGGGGGGAAGAAAGACCACTTTTGGCCAAGCGTTTCCCCCTGATGTCTTCTGTGTGTGCTTGCATATGCACATATGAGTAGTAAACCAAGTTACAAATTACAAAGTTTAATTATACACAGATCTCTGAATGAGACTGCGTTCATAATGACATTGTGATCCTGGTCTGATGTTGTTACTGCAGCAATAACTGGCAGAATGAGTTTTAGGCAGACCATGTAATTATCATAAATTAAATTCCACCCATTCCACAGTGTGAACAGACAGCTGCATTATTGGGCCAGAGCATCCCCACAGGTGTTTACAGACTTACACGACCTCTTTTAGCTTAAAGTCGTAATGGAGCTTGGGTGGAAGTCTGCTGAGATCGCCGACAGGATGCATTTACAGCACTGCAAAAATCATTAAGACGGAAAATGTCCATACGCAACATGCCCATCAAAAAAGTGTCAGGTCTGCCAATCAGATTCCAAATGTTTAAAAACAACTTAAAAACATCTAGGTTGTATCATCGTCAACATTAATTATTATTAAAGTACCAATGAACATTCAAGTCGAGGTTTTCCTGCTGGGCAACATAAAATTTCAGGGCTCCTAAGCTTCTCAGAACTCATTCATTAAAGATAAGATAATTTTTGAAATAAGGAAACTAAACCACAACCCAAGCACTCCAAAGAAAGCAGAGAGAAATGGCCTTGATTGAAGGAAAGAAAAAAGGAACCCTTTTCCGCTGTATACCTCCCAGCCTTTGGTTGCTACGGCTTTAATGATGGCTCAGTAGGAAGAAAGGCAGAGTGTGTGTGTGTTGTTACATATAGTTGTGATAATTCATTCAGTTCAATACCATTCCGTAACACCTGACAGTATCCTGTATTTACAGACATGGGAACAAGTTCAATAATCTGAGAAGTAACAAATGGACGTGCATTTTCAATCTACTTTTCTATTTTTCTTATGCTTGCTACGCATTCCTTCCTTTCTAACCCTTCCCTTCCCCTCCTTCCTTCCTTTCCTTCTGTCTGTCCCTCCTAATCTAGATAACCAACATCTTTTCACATGGTATTTGTGCTGCTTTGTAAACAACACTCTAATACAATGTACTCCTTCCATCCTTTTCCTCTCTTACACTTTTACTTTTACACCTTTACTTTCTCTTTTGGTGTGCACATGCAGTTGCAGTTGTTGAGTGTCCTTTCGAAGTGCTTCACACCCTTCTACCGACAGACTGGTTTTATGTCTCGGCTTAATTAAGGCCGATATCTGGCAGCTCTTGCATTATGTGACAAACCGTTCGGTCAAATGCTCATATTTAGCGTGGTAGATTTAAATAGCAGTGAACTGTACGGTCGGTAGGAATGCTTGAAGAAATGTAAGAAACGGCTGTCTGCATGTGAACGTGTGTGTGTGCATGTGCATGTCCATTCAAGAGCGACATTTTGATAAATCATCGTGGAGACAAGGGGGAGAAGATGCATATTAAAATGTGATGATGATGATGATGATGATGATGATGATGATGCTGATGATGCTGATGTGGGAATTTCACAGGGAAGACTGAGAGAATAAGAGAAGTGTAGCCGATAGGGAGATGTGTCATACAAAGCTGCAGTAGGGTTTGTTCTTACAGAATAAATTATGCTCTGCAGATTTCATATTAGGCAAGCGGTCACAGCAGTATTGTGCACAGAATATCAATGTGTGTATGTGTGTGTGTGTGCACTGCTTTCCATTGTTCTCGCCAAGCATTCAGAACTCTAATTATTTAATGTGCTACTAAAAAAAACATTATGAAATATCTGTATTTTTAATATATGCTGTACATTTCCTGGGTGTATTAGAATGAAATGATGCTACAGCTAAAAGTAAAATTTTTATTTTAACCACATCTGAGCCCAATTATTTCTCAGAAGTGCAAACAATCCTGAAGGCAGGGTGGAGGAATTCCTTATTTATCTTATGCAAATACCATCACTGTGTATCCTGGATGAAGTCATGTACTTTGGAAAAAAAAGAATACATTTTTTATTGTCATACCATATAACACGATGAGTCTTCTAGGGGCTGTGAGACGTTTCTTAGCTGCAACTTTAAAACTGCTAAAACCGTGGACCTCTACTTCCTCCCTATGGACATAAAGGGTTATTACAATGACCCTTGTAGCAACCAAACATTGCTATGGAAACTAACCTCATTATCTGTTTATTTGGAAGACACCTGGGGGGAAAACACAGAGGCAGGGAGACTAAAGGGGAATTAAGAGGCTCGGTAGCTTTTAAGGAACAATGAGAGACAGACTTAAGTATACTGTATAGCACCTGACACAAGACTAAAGGGAATGTCCCCTCTATTCCAAATCCACCATGATGATGAGGTTCATTTGGGAGCAATAACAAACTCACAAGCTACTTGGTTTTGAACTCTTACAAAAACTTAACACAACTCAGACAACACACAGATAAGATTGGTTGTTTGTTTGCCGAACACACGCCACCTAATTGATCATAGGCGTGTTTTGGGCCGGCCATAAATTGAACCAATCAGAGCGTCCCCTGCCATTCCCTTTAAGAGCCAGGTGTGCCTGAATGTGATTCATTGTTATTTAGAGACTAGACTTGGTGTAACAGGGCAGACAGAGTTGAAACATATTTGATGGCGCATGAGGTGAAAGCTCATGCTCAAATTGTAGATTTCACAATCCACAGACATGTCACTGTTTTCATTTTTAATTTGTGTAGTGTAAAGTCATATACGAAAAAATTGTGATCTGCATTCACAACTTACTCTGTAAACACGAAGGCTATTTGAATTTCATGCTGTAGCAACCTCACCGGGGAGAAGCAGACGTGGGGCGAGGTGGCGGCGAGCGTTTCCGTGTCTTGTTGCATCACCAGAACACCTGCACAGTGCTGTAAGCTGTACAAAGATGTCAGGAGACATCAGGGCGAAACAGTAGTGCGCCGCAGAGTGAAGGAGCATCTGTCTGTAAGTGATGCCAGTTCCCCTGTTCAACAAGCTAGGACTGCTACCATAGCAGGATGGATCGAAGTTTCAGAACAAGCACCTTTATGACAGTGTCTGTCTCTCTGTCTGTTGTCTGAAAAAGTTATTAAGAATTAAACTGAGTCACCTTAGTTACCAAGTTTACTTTCTGGTCTATAAGGAAGGAGAAGTGTAGAGGTTGGCATGACACATCATCTATCTATCTATCTATCTATCTATCTATCTATCTATCATCCACCTCTCTATCTATCTATCCATCCATCCATCCATCCATATGGGAATCCTTGCAAATATGTGCTAGATCAATGTGTGTGATTTAAACAGTGGTAGACAACGAGCTTCTCCTGTTGTAGCTTCTCCTGTTGTAGCTTCTCCTGTTGTAGCTTCTCCTGTTGTAGCTTCTCCTGTTGTAGCTTACCTGAGCTCCACATTGAAGTGACCCAGTCATCCAGGTGGTCCATCTATGATGATCATGAACACAGATGTGATCTGGAACATTGATTTATGATAACATCATCATCGATGACTTTGTTGTCCTAAATCTTAAAGCTGGTCTGAGTTGGGTCCTAATTCAGGTCAATAGTCGCTGAACTTTTGACCTTTTTTCAGTTGTAATTCTGTATTGATTTTTGTACTGCTGATTACCTTGTTGTTTTATCACTTTAATTGTTCTATTTACCTCATTCCAGTGAGTGAGTGACTACAGTATTCAAGAGTAACTGATTTATTATTTATTTAGTATTTTTGATTTGTTGTTTGCTGTGTTTTGCCAGAGTAAAAAGAAAATTTCCCACGCAAAACAGAAGATATTCGTAAATCAGTATATTCCCTCCGTCATCTGTTTATTATTAGATTGTACGAAGGGAATCAAACCAATCACAGCTCACAACAACCGGCTTCTCTGTTGCCATGGGGATGACGTAATGCTGCACCACCAGAGGAGCAGCTCCAGCCGCGCAGGGACGAGACATCATCCGACGTCAGTCCTCCGCCTTCAGACCGGAGCGTCCGAAGCGAACAGACACAGATTGGTAATCCGGTAATCTACTCTGCGACATAGTCGACAACGCAGCGCCAACATGCGTGAAATCGTTCATCTGCAGGCCGGACAGTGCGGGAATCAAATTGGAGCAAAGGTTTGAAAATGTTACACACCCACAAAACATTCCTCGGCGTTTTAGCGACTCCGGGCACATCCTTAAACGATATGCGAACGAATGACATTATGATGGTTTTTAGCAGCTAGACACACAGAATACGTCCGTATTGTGTCAACCGTTGCGCGCAGCGGACAACAGCATCCTTTGGATGGGCGGTGGCGCGCCGAGACATCCCCGCTGTCACGGTCGACGCTCGTCCCTTCTTTTAACGTCGTTAACGCTGTCACCGGTAACAGCATTAAAAACGGATGTTATTCTCTTAATTAGTCACGGGTAATGTGTCAGGTAAGGTACTGAGTGGATGAATGTGTGTGTGTGTGTGTGACACGGAGAGGGGTGTGGCAGCGCAGAGAATGTACTGGAACAGAGCTTGTATGACAAACATCAGTGGTATGCACATATAAAAGGGGTGTAAAATATTGTTAGGGTCTGTATGCGGGGATGCTGGTTCCAGGTACTGTGATGAACACTGTGACACACACCAGGAGGAGGTTAATGATGATTTATTGAAGGCTGGCAACAATCAGTGGTGTTTGGAAACAGAGAATTAATCATCATCAAAGTAGCACATAAAAGAACAAATGTCTTGTCTATTAAACTCATCACCATTTGAACTTCACTCGAGGCAAAGGGCTCCAATTCCAATCCTGTATATCAGTTCTGATCAGCCAGGCTCCTCCTACTTCCTCCTCTCACTTCATGCTCTTCACTTCAAGGGTTTATATTTGACTGAACGACGCTGTCAGGTGCAAATCAAGGTCACGGGAATGACTTTGATGACAGCCCCGCCGTCTGCATGTCATCACGTCATGAATGAAAACGGTTTGCTTTCAGCTTTAGATGAGTTCGCACAAGCGTGGCGGTGGTGAAATGTACACGGTTTTGTACTGTTCATCCTAAATGTGAGTTATGTGAAGCACGTCTGTCTCATCTGCTTCTGGGTTTCTTTCTACAGTTCTGGGAGGTGATCAGTGACGAGCACGGCATCGATCCAACTGGAACCTACCATGGAGACAGTGACCTGCAGCTGGACAGAATCAATGTCTACTATAACGAGGCTTCAGGTCACACACACACACACCAGTAAAAGGAGGATGATAATAATATAAATTATTGTCCCTTTTCATCACATGGCCTGTCATGTACTTGTGTTTTAGGTGGGAAGTATGTCCCCAGGGCCATCCTAGTGGATCTGGAGCCAGGCACCATGGACTCAGTCCGCTCTGGTCCTTTCGGTCAGATCTTCAGACCTGACAACTTTGTCTTTGGTATGGATATGATTGCCCATAACTGTGTATGTTTTGATTATTATGTGTGTATCTTCAATCATACATGTGCATAAAAGGATGTTATGTGCCGACTGATACACCACGGAGGCAAACCTTGTTCTTTGCTACTAGGTCAGAGTGGAGCAGGAAACAACTGGGCCAAAGGCCACTACACAGAGGGAGCAGAGCTGGTTGACTCAGTCTTGGATGTAGTGAGGAAGGAGGCCGAGAGCTGTGACTGCCTCCAGGGTTTCCAGCTTACACACTCCCTAGGTGGGGGTACCGGCTCTGGTATGGGTACTCTGCTCATCAGCAAGATTCGCGAGGAGTACCCAGATCGCATAATGAACACCTTTAGCGTGGTGCCCTCTCCTAAGGTACAGGGATCATGTTATGCTGCTGATTGGTGTATGTCATATAAGTGCTGGGGTGTACAACCCAAAAATTATAGGACATAATTGTCTAAAACTTTACATTTTCACAGTATTTGCGATGTAGGCTTCCAAAACCCGATAGTGAGGGTAAATTCCACCTAAACTTTTGTGACAGTTTCGTGCAACAAATTGCATTGTTTATTGTTATTATTAGACAAAAGATAGTCCATCTCAATGAACATACAAGTGACTCATTGATTAACCTCTGCAAATGTGGAATCAAACCACCAAACTTTGGATTAACAACCAAATGCACCAACTGATTGCACACGGAGGAGAGTGTCAATCACTCTATTTATAAATCTATTTATAAAAATTGGGAAAATAAAACCTTGTGTCTTACTAGAGATGTATGTCACGGTATAAAATAGTGGCTGACTCGACGATAATGATAATTAGAATTTGAAACGTCTGTACTGTCCTACGCTAGTTTGTACACGGATCCTAAGTAGGACACACGTTGCGCAGCAGGTTGACAGTTATTATAGATTTGTACTTGGACCAGATAAACCAGCACTCTGGCCCAGCAGTGTGTGGTAGTCTGTAACTCCTCGCTTGTGCTCTTACCCGCCTCATTCTTTTTCGTCTCCTTTTTCGCCCTTTCCCTCCAGGTGTCAGACACGGTGGTAGAGCCCTACAATGCCACTCTGTCTGTCCACCAGCTGGTTGAGAACACAGATGAGACCTATTGCATTGACAACGAGGCTCTTTATGATATCTGCTTCCGTACCCTCAAACTCACTACACCCACCTATGGAGATCTCAACCACCTGGTCTCTGCTACCATGAGTGGGGTGACCACCTGCCTGCGTTTCCCCGGCCAGCTCAACGCAGACCTTCGCAAACTGGCAGTCAACATGGTACCCTTCCCTCGTCTGCACTTCTTCATGCCCGGCTTCGCTCCACTTACCAGCCGCGGCAGCCAGCAGTATCGAGCCCTTTCTGTGCCCGAGCTCACCCAGCAAATGTTCGATGCCAAAAACATGATGGCCGCCTGCGACCCCCGCCACGGCCGCTACCTGACCGTGGCCGCCGTGTTCCGCGGCCGCATGTCCATGAAGGAGGTCGACGAGCAGATGCTGAATGTGCAGAACAAGAACAGCAGCTACTTTGTCGAATGGATTCCCAACAATGTCAAGACGGCCGTGTGTGACATTCCACCTCGTGGGCTCAAGATGGCCGCCACCTTCATAGGCAACAGCACTGCCATCCAGGAGCTGTTCAAGCGCATCTCCGAGCAGTTCACCGCCATGTTCCGTCGCAAGGCTTTTCTCCACTGGTACACTGGTGAGGGCATGGATGAAATGGAGTTCACCGAAGCGGAGAGCAACATGAATGACCTGGTGTCTGAGTATCAGCAGTACCAGGATGCCACAGCTGAGGAGGGGGAGTTTGAGGAGGAAGGAGAGGAGGAAGTTGCTTAAGGCTATATTAGTAGTCATGTCATCACCAGTACACAGTAATTCACTGCACCATCACTGCTCTGCTGTCTGACTTCATTTACCCATTTCATCTCCCCTTTTAGCTCTGTTTCTCTGAAGCTGGAATTGCTTCGGTGGGTTTTCCATTTTTCTCCCATCTTCCTCGTCCTCCGTTCTCTCTAATGATAGTCCCACAGTTGGATTCTCATCAAGATTTGAACCTTAATCTCAGTGTTCCTATGGGGTAACTTACACAGGTGTTATAGAGGTAACGTACGCTGGTGATCCTGCGGTCTTTTGTCGTTGACATTCCTTACTGTTCACTACATTGTTAAAACGTTGCCATAACTGAGCCACATATTTAATCACGTAATCAACTGATGTCAATTTCATCACTTGTTTGACAGAAGTAAATTTGTTTCAAGAATATCTCTGTGTTTGAAGTGATTTGGTGTGATTCATTTTTCAGCATATACAGTACGTTGCGTTTGATCAGATGTGTAAATTCTTCTCAAAAGTATGAATTTTGTGAATACCATCGTATCGTTGCATAACGTGGGTTCCACGCAGCACCAGGTGAGAGCAAACTGGCAGAATTGTAATTTTACAAGGTGAACACGAACAAATGGTAGTCAGGCATGGTCCACCAAAAATGGAGACTGCAGAGAAACAGCATTTTTCCTCACCACTTCGCTCATTCGAGCTAGTTGTGACCTAAAACAATAAAAACAATGTGGTGAAAGTGCCCCTAGCATGTTAATAATTTGTATCATTTTGTGGGGCAAAGTAATACTATGGTAAATACTGTCACTGCCTGTTTTGGCAAACTAGCTTTATTGCGTGTTATGAGTGTGTGTGTGTGTGTGGGTGGAACAGGAGGGGCTGAATTATTTCAGCTAGGGCTGAGTGCGCATAAAGGTAACAGCAAAGTAGAATTCACTTTACAGCTACAAAAAGACAAATTTCAGTTTTAATGGCAACTACAATGCTCTTCTTGGTCATTAGAAAAAGAAGAAGGTACTTTAAAGTTCTAAGTACTGATGGTTCCTTTTGGTTTTTATATAAACATATGACACAGATAAGCGGTGGAAGAAAGAAGTAGGATTTTTTTTCTATGAATATTAAAGGTCACTCTTGCCGCCCCCTTTGCCGGATATGTGTGTGTGTGGTGTGCCTGCTGCTCCGACTGGGTCAGCCAGTAGGTGCCTCTACGCTATATGCATTTTTTTTACTTTTTAAAACATCACTATATCAATATTGGACCTCATATAGATGTTATCCACATACAAACAGATATACAAAGTAAAACTCGCCCAATGGCCGAGGTGCACGGTAAAATATATATTTTGAATATTCAAGCTACACAGCCCCAACTTTACCACTTACCGAAGGCATTACATTAAAATATATAAAGTTTTGGGAAATGTAGGGCAGAAATGGCACTATCCCAAGGCTGACAGCGACCAGGGTTGTGTAGTATTTAGAAGCAGAATAAGACGAGATACTTGTTATGATACTCTCTGCCTTTTTCCCATCATACTCATCCCGCAGCAGAACCTTTCCATCTAATGTAGAATAGAACATTTACTAACTGAACACAACATTTTGCTTTGTAACCACTAAATTGTGTAGTAGTAGAGAACAGGCAAATGATTTACCAAATCAAAGAACATCACCAGCATGAAATACAAATCTCATTCAATAACTGAACGTTAATTTGATAAATGACAACAGGTATTGTATGATATAAATATAAGTGCATAAATGCATATTTTTCACAACACATGAGACTCTACTACTGGTGCTGCCGTTGAAGAAGTCGCTACAAAATCATTAAATACATGATGCAAGATCAAAAGAATAGGAAGTGACAGTAAGAAACAGGGCTGGATTTTAAAGAGGTGGTTTGACAGCACAGACGTCACAGTTTGCAGACACACATACGCACACACAGTTAAAGACTGCATGCACACAAATCAGGAAGTGTTCTATCATTCTTGATGATGGCTGTGCTGATTGCTGCTGTCTGAGTTTGGAAGTATGTCTCCGCGTCAATGCACCTGCTGAAGATCTCTCCTTTCCCGGACAACTACATGGACACAGACACATTTGGACAGCATGGGTTCTAGACTAAAGTAAGTGAAAGATGTCATTTTTGAACTACCTCCATCGGCCCTTTGCCCGTTTGTGTGCTCTTGCGGTTTTTATCACTTCCTCTCACTGCTGCACAGGAAGTTTCCTGCAGCGATTGTGTTGCCCTTTGTGGCAGCTGTGACAGCTTCTGCTCTGTTCGAAGAAACACAAAGGATTGCTACAAATCCACACGACCATATGTTGGATTTGTAATGTAATGATGTAATGATGTAACTTCATCTCTGGATCACAGTTTAGAGCAACATTTATGTGGTTTTGGGGATTAATATTTATAGTAAGGGGGAAAAAAAAGATGACTACAAGGCCTCAGAGAGAAATGTGATTTTGTTTGTTATCTGTTGACTGTTGCCGAACTCACCATCAGTGCTCTGACTGCTCTTTCCTGCCAGGCAAAACCCTGAGCGAACCTTCAATTGGTTCTTTGAAGCCACTTGCCCCATAGCAAGAGACAAAGGTGAGTCCTCTGCCTTTTTTCTTAATGGAACACCTGCGTCGTTTGCAAACATTTCTCTGCTTTTCTGTCGGCCTCCTTGGAGATGACAAAGAGTTACGATCTACTGTAAAACCATTCACCTTTTCTTAAAATGTTACCAATACACCTTCCTGTGACTCCTTCTTCTTCTTATTTTGTCCGTACTTTGTCCCGTATTACAAAATGCCCCCATCTGACATCTAAATTGAGTGAAAACATAAAATAATGTTAAATAATACTTTGCTATGAATCCCAAAAACATTTAAGATTGTGGATGAATGGAGATGTTTCAGTTAAGATTAGAGTTGCTCATACTTCCTGTCATGTGATCAGTCAACCCACACGATAAGGTCCCACGTGAATTCAGATGAGAACATTTTATGGTATTAATTCATGTGGAGATGATCCGATCTGATCTCAGTGTGAGAGTGTTAATATAGATGTTTTGTTGACTTGCATTTTTTCTAAGCAGTGTTTATTGCTGATTCGGTTCTTTGTCTTTTTTTGAGAATAGGTGCATTCAGAGTGTAATGTGTGTGTATCAGTATTTCGTGCCCTAAAAAGCAACAAGGTGGGTAGTAGAATTTGAATTCATTCATGCATGTATTTTCATTTTTACAGATCCTGGTCTTCTTTTCACTTTTCCAGAGGACTTCAGCGATGAGGTGTTTGAACTTGTCTCCCACGTATAATTAATAAATATATAAATAAATAAATCATATTGTGATTTCTACTTGATCTACGATATGACAAATGTAGCACGTGACTGCTTTGTTTTCAAATAGGAATTTATCAAAATGAAACATAACAAACGCATAGTGTTAGCAATACATCTTGTTCCTCTCATTTCATTCAAATTTGACATTTTTTAGTTTACGACTTATTTTACACCAGACGATGTCTAACAGTTCATTTCCCCCTCTCCTTTTGCCTGTAGGAGTCCTGCACAACACTGCCCAGATTCTGCTTCCCGTATGACATTCAAAGGTGAGGACCATTGGACTGCATGCTGATGCTGTCCTTCACATTACATCACTCAGCATTTCTGTTTCTGTTCTGCGTGTTTAATCATCCCTTTAGAGCAAAAGATGGAGTGGCCGTGCAGCACTTTACCTTCGCCCTGACCGACCTTGAGGGATGCCAGCGCTTCGGGTTTTGTCGTCTCACGAACAACACATATACCTGCCTTTGCATACTGAGGTATGTGTGTGGTGTGATATTAATTAACACGTTGCAAAGTGAAAGCACCTGGAACACAGAACATTATTATTCGTTCTAATTACAGCTATCTTCCCTGGTTTGAGGTGTTTTACAAACTTCTCAACAACTTGGCTGATTCCCTTGCCAAAGGACAGGTGGGTGTCTGGTATTTGAATATGACTTTTATTCACTTCTGTTTGTCTTTCCTGCACAAAACGATGAATGACGTGATGGCCACCTTCTTCTTCGCAGACCGCTGAGGTGAAGGAGCTGCTGACTGCACTGTACCAGCAGCCCATACCACCAGCAGCTGGATCTGTCGCTCTGCAGATGGTAAATCTCATTTAGCCACAAGGGGTGACACGTGACTTTGTGGTCTTGTTGTCAGTGGATAGTGTGTTTTGTTTTTCTCTGAGGGAGAGCAACTTTTGGTCAGCTCGGCGGTGTCCCATTATGGTGGACACCCGGATGGACATGAGGGGGTGAGTTCCAGAGTTCCACATGGTCTGGAATAACCCCTGACAATCAAACCGACTAACTCCTGCTGGGTAGAATCAGCTGTCTGCGCTGCATGGCTAAAACTCACTCACACACCCCAATAATCGGTTCAATGTTCAAAGTATGCAATGTGAACTAACCTTTGACACTGTGACCTTTGCATCAAATCATCTAATCTATCAATCGAATCAAATGTTTCTCAATTTGATTTGACGTGGAAATAACAGCTCATCTTCTCTGTGCTCCTCTGGGTTTTGTAAGTTTCTTTCCACAAATCAAACAGTGTGTGTACTCTTCAGCTGAAGGTAGTGTTGAGACATGTGGCATAACTCCGTATAGTCACTCAAGCACTGTGTGTAAGTACTTTAGGGGCGACTCGTTTCTCAGATGGGACTAATGAACTCTAGTTACTATGCAGAGTAACATTGATATGAGATATTAAAAATATTCACAACATCACAGATGTCAGCCATTACAAAACAAAACAAACATATTATTATTTCTTCTGTGATGCAAAAACATTCTACAGCGTTTGGAAAAAACCCTGCAGTACAAATTCTAACTGTTTAAATACTTTTACTTTGGAATAGTTGAGTATGTTCTATCTAATAATGCTTGTAGAGTTTGCAGGACTTACTTGGAATATGTTGGTACTCGATTACGATTACGGTACAACGTTAATTTGAATAATGTGTTAGATAATCCACCGCTGGAATATGTATTCCAACCAAATAATCTGTTAAAACAGAGCAAATCTGAAGTATTATTGAGTTGCTAATATTTGTGCTTCTGGGGATTGAAAATTGCACATAGCTGATGATGCTGAGGATGATAAACAATAGGAAAACTGAGATACCTCCATTCAATTCCTCTCACTTTTGTAATAACATTTTACTTATTCTTTTTCCTTCAGATTCCTTATTTCATTGCCCCAGATCCCAGAAGTCTCCCGTCCATCCCCGAGAATGTAAATATGTTAAGACATTTATCATTTATTAAGTGTTACATTGCTGTATTTGTGTGACGACTGACCTGTATGTGTGCGTGTGTGTGTGTGTGTGATTTCCAGAGGAATCTGACAGAGCTGATTGTAGCAGTAGATGTGGGGAACCTGCTCCAGCTCTATGCCAGCATGCTGTTTGAAAGACGAATCCTCATTTTTGCCAGCAAACTCAGCACTGTAGGACCACACACACACACACACACATCCTCTACAATTCTACTGTACTCTCTAATGACACCAATGACCGGCACAATATATTATCTTCTGCTGAATGTGATTACAGGGAAACATTGGTCCCATTTGCTTTCTGACAGACCGTACACACACACACACACACTGGCAGGACTGCGTGTTCACTGTGTGTTCCTTGGCTGAAACAATCCTCTGTCTTGTGTTGTTTGAAGCTCACAGCTTGCGTCCATGCACTGTGTGCTGTGTTGTATCCCATGCACTGGCAACACATCTTCATCCCTGTCCTGCCACCACACCTGTTGGACTTCTGCAGGTGAGAAGTCTTTCTCTATATCCACCGCTTGGGTCTTAGAGTCACACGTTGTAAGTGACTTTCTCCGTTTGGTTACAGCGCACCCATGCCTTACCTCATCGGGGTCCACAGCAGTCTGATTGAGGTGAAGTGGTGATTAGAATAATGCAACAAGCTCCAGTTTGTATTCACAGTACCAAAAGTAAGACATCTGATGCCACGACGTCCTACTGACCTGTGTGAGTGTGTGTGTGTGTTTGTGTTTGTTCGACAGAAGGTGAGGGGTGGGTTGGAAGACGTTGTAATTCTGAATGTGGATACAAACACACTTGAAACACCCTTTGAAGACATCAAGAGGATACCTTCAGATGTGGTAAAACAGCGTGTATGCGTGTGTGTGTGTGCATGCAATAATATTTTGGGCAAATTTTTTTATAATTTATACATATCTTCAGCTTTGTAATGCTAAGCATTTTCACTGATGAAATCAAATCAAAGGTCTTTATTTGTCTAAACAAAATATTCCTATCTCAATTAAGAATTATGTTGATTTTACACCACTAGACAAAAGGTGACGAGATGACCAAAATCAATCGGTCAAAAATCAAAATCATCCGCATCCTCTGCTATGAATGCATCATCAGTCTCAGCACCAGTTTTGTGTCCTACTTTTCACTTAATGCTGCAGGTTTTTACACTAGCCTACAGTAAAGTGTGCATGTTATTTAAACATGTTCAAGTTGTCAAATGTTGCAGATTTGAATGTGAGTATGCCTGTAGATGTCTGGGCTGAAGTTGTGTTTGAAGCGCCAGGCGGTGGCTCCTGGCTGTGGGGTCTCCAACGCCTTCCTCAGAGCTCAGGCTCTGCTGTTCGGAGGCTACCGGGACGCACTGCAGGGACACCAGGTCAAGTCAATTACCATAACACTGTTATTATGACCTCAAGTGGAGTATTAAACTCAACCTTGTATTTCATTTCTTTCTCTCTGCAGGAGGGTGTGATGTGGTTCAGTGAGGAGCTGTTTGCAGACCACAAGTCTACCAGTATGAGACAATTCCTCCAAAGTGCCATTCATTTACAGTTCTTCAAACAGGTACAGTAGCTACTTGGGTCACGCAACAAATGGTTAAGCTACACTGTTACTGTGTCTGCATTCTGGATCGTTGAAGTGACTGCTAGTCACCACCAGCTTTATTGAGGAAATTATTATTATTATTATTATTATTATTATTATTATTATTATTATATTTTCTATCTATCTATCTAAAAATCCATTGTTGTGTCTGGACTCTGGCCTCTGCTGACACCTCTCATCTTTAAAGCATGGAATGTACTTTCATTCAGACAGATGTGTTCCAGAGTTGACTGGCCATGTTGACTGTCTAATCAGAGGTGCTTTGCTATTCTCTAAGCTTATCAGTTGATTAATAACTGTGTTTATTCCCTCTGCAGCTAGAATAAATCTGCTGTGCTCATGAGAGGATGTTTGCATGTCAAATAATTCAAAAGATTCCCCCCAAAATAATAAAAAATATATTGGTTTTCAGTTTATTGATGGCCGCCTGGAGATTCTGAACAAAGGCAAGGAACCAGATGACCTCTTCGAAGAGGAAATCCTACAGTGTGCAACAGCAGGTGTGTGTATCTGCGTGTGCATGTGAGAGTCTGCATAGCAAACGTATTCATTACTTAACTTAATTTTCTGTGACCATTTCCTTTGTTTCCTGATAATTTGTCTTTGTAGGAAGGAACAAATCCTATCACCACTTAGTTGGAAATCTTAAGGTAACACTCCTTTGATTTCATTGAAACACTTAGAATGGCCTGTTGCTGGAAATGTGGCATTCTTTTGTGTTGATACAGAAAGGTGGAGGAGCACTTATCCTCAACATGAAGTCAAAAGCGAACATGAGGGTAAGATGTTTTGGCTAAATGTGAATGTTGTCTGAAAAACAAAAAGCACCTTTTCCGTAATGGATTTCGTCTCTCTCAGGCCAAAGGACTTGCCAAAGCGGGTTTGAAAAATCTGCTGACACATAAGCAGGTGTGTGCACTTTTATGCGGGTACCTGATTCCTGTGTCTTTTGCTTTGGCTATTGCTCTTATTATGACTTTCACTCTGTGTGTGTGTGTGTGTGTGTGTGTTTAAAGGACCACAATGAACCCAGCTTTCAGAGAGTCAGATCAGTAACACACCGTCGTGTTCAGTCTGACTGCCTACAGGATCGTCTGCCAATCACACAGCACTTTGGAAAGGTGACACCTTTCACCTCTCCATTCTAACCATCGTATCTTAAACCATCATATTGTATTTCCCCGTACCATATTTTCTTATTTTTGTGTTTTGTATCCTGACGACGTTATCTCCCTCTACATTTTTACACTGCTTGAATGTGCTATGCTGCAACTTGTATTGCTTTGGTTTTTTTCCGCTGCTGTATGACGATTTGGCTCCATATCCATCATGTTGATGGGGCTGTTGCGTTGCTATACTTGTGCTTCGTTATGCCGTGTTGCCTCATGTCAGTCTCGTCCCCGTCGGCCTGCTCATAAACACAGGGCCTCGAGAGAAGAAGGGAACTTAACAGATGCTGCATGGGATGGGTGAGATAGAAAATAGAAACAGAGAAAAAGAGAGACAAATTTGATTGATTTTACTATCTGTAATGTATGGGTTTTTCTTTAATGTTTCTCTCTAATTGTTATCTATGCATCAGAGCTGAGTCTGGGCAGCTGGATGAGCCTGCCTCTGAGCTGCAGAAGGATGAAGAGGAGGACGATTCACCGCCCTGTGAGTCAGAGGAGATGGATCTGCTCGGCGAGATCTTTGACACTCTCAGCAGCCGGAGCTTCCAAGACCGTGGCCTGCTGTACGGCACACGCAGCCTGGATCTCTTTGGGCCTGATAGTCATGACTATATCACCAAGGTGAGAAGGATGCACTGGGGCTTCCCGCCTCCAAAGATTAGTAACTGATCTACCAAGATTTATTTTGATTATTAATTGCTATTATTGGGATAATTTTCAAATGATCTGATGTACCTACAAAAGGCACTTATTGTCTAAACTCAGTGGTTTTGTTGTATTCCAGCTGGGTACAGCCAACCCCAGCCAGGAGAGTCTGTCTCTATCCATCAGCGGCAGTGGCAGTTTGCACAGCTGGAACCAGGAAACCACAGAAGAGATATCAGACCTGGCCGAGGATCATGACTGGCAGTGCCCGGATGTGAACGTACCAGAGGAGGATGAAGGGTCACAAAGTGTGCTGATGCCGTGTGACGTGGAGGTACAGGCAAGGAGGCAGAGTGAGCATAGGGAGGAAGTTGGAATAAATGAGAGCAAAGCAGAAGGAATAGACAACAACAGAAGCAATAATGAGGAAGTGGAGTCAGCGCAAAAGAAAACAAGAGCAGAGGAGGTAAAGAGAGTGAGCATCAGAGAGGACAGTGTGCAGGAGAGCATTGAGGGCCAAGACAATGAGTCACAAGAAAATGAGGAAAGTGAGAGAAATCAGAATGAGGAAAAAAAGATTAAGAGAGGGACAAGCGAAGAAGCGAGAGAAGATGAAGGAATGAGAAACCAGGAGAATGAGGAGGAAGATTTAACAGGCTGTAACAGAAATGGACACACCCACAATGTGGAGGAGCGTGGAAAGGATGAAACCACAGCTTTTCCGGACCTTATCCCTGACCCCACACCTAAACCTCTCTCTGATCAGAAAAGAGGGAATGAAGAAGCAGCGATGGAAGAGAATCGAGCAATGGGACAGGCATCGTGTCCTCCTCCAAAAGTACTGTCTGCACTCAAACTCTTCCAGCCACAGGCTTCCAGCCAAAGCTTCCAGGGAATGTCCTGGACCAAGAGCTCTGCTGAAAATGGGGGACCCTGCAATAAGTTCATTGTCAGAGTGGATGCACAGACTAAAGCGCCAAAAGATTCAAATCATCCAGTGAGTGTTAGCAGCCACTCAGAAGAGAAGGAAGAAGACACACCTATCATCAAAGTGTCTGAACTTAAGAAGAGATTTGAGGTTTAATTTGAAGGATGAAGAGTAATTCACATATTTAAACAGTAGTTTGTTACTTTTAACTTTACCAGAAGCAGCATTACTCAAAAGCTGTGAATGGTGTTGAAGTAACAGAAAGTTGGGGTTTGGCCAGGGGAATGAAATTGTGAAGTTAGACATCGGAAATATTTTTATCTGATTTCTTGTAAGATGGCATTTTCACACATTTTCTGCCAAAGAAAAAGGTAAAAAAACAAGCAGATTTAATCTTCAGACAAACAGGAACGGTTTGTTGCAGATAAACTTTCTTTTTTTTTTATATTCCTTTCTTATGACAAATAAAGTGATTGAATGTAACAGAGAATTTGTCATCACTAACTTGATACTTTTCCCAACCAACCAGTCACAAGAACTGTGAAGTTAAACATTACAATTCTAATTTCAATTAAATTAAAGATATGTAACTGGAAGAAATAATTAACCAATACAGTGAAATTAGAGATACATAAAGACATTAATTGCACGTTACAATTTTATTTAACAAAACATAGTTTACAGATAAGAGTGTTCAGGCTTTATGGGATTGGACTCTTCAGAGCTTAACATCTTAAAAGTGCATCTTCAGTGTTTTTAAACGATAATCCTTCATAAGTGAAAATATAATGCATATACAGTAAGTTTTATATATATATATATATATATATACATACACAGAAAAATAAAATAAATACCAAAAATATACTTATCTCAGCCCCCCTATGGCAGAGTGCAAGTGACTGAATGTTTCAAATGTTGACCTCAACATGTTTGCGTCAGATATTAGGTGAATGTGTAGAAGTGTTCAGTATTTCCTCTTTTTAACACAGTGATCAATGTAGGGTTGTCATCAAAAGAGATAACATGATACGACTCACACTTCAAGGTTTACTGTTAGACCGCAGGATAGAGGTGCGAACGAGTAAGACGGGGAGGGATAGACGTTATGAATCCACAGGTTCGTAGTGTAACAGTGGTTTTTCGATGTAGGTGTCATATTAGCCGTTCTTCCTTTGGTAGTGGCAGAGGCAGGCCAGGTTTCTCTGGGCCTGCTGTTCCTGTCTGTTTCCTCTCCTCGGCGCTGGGCCTGTATGTTCCCTCTGTTCTTCTTTTCTTCCTGAGTACACAAAGCAGTAGGACCAGAGTCAGGCTGAGGAGAGACAGCATGGTGGACAGACACGCTGACAATCCAGAGGGGAATAACTCCGCTGTCCCCATGGTGACAAACTGGGAAAGACAAATTTGTCATCATTAAAACTTCATGCCAGATTTCCTGCTGGCGTTAGTATAGTTAAATACTTGATGCATCCACACAAATTTGAAAACACAAAAACGATACAATCACCCAGAAATCCCGCACTTAACAGGCAATGTTCAGATTTATTTGACTTTCACTGCTTCCTGATTTTATGCTTTTGAGATGCTGAGCAATGGCAGATGGTGTGTGGCTACACACAGAACATTTGTTCTTGGGATAAAGTTATTCTTGGGTTATTTCTTTAATGGGATATGTTTCTGATAATAAAAAGATCTTAGTCTCCAATGGCAAAACGTGGATTACTTCAACAATGTTGAATCGGAGCTCAGCTACCTGAGGGAGAGAAGGTATCACTCCCGCCAATGAGGATCGTGTTCTTACATCTGGACCAACTGAGCATCAGTTAGATACTAAAAATGGGCAATCTGAAAGTAATGGACAGATCCCAGGTTAGTCAAAGGTCAGAGGTTGTGCCATTACATATGAATGACCAGAAAATGCCCTTCTGCCCAGTTTTAGCAATTAAATGAAACACCTGTACGCAGGTGACACGCAGAACAAAAAATAAATAAACAATTCCCAAAAAAGCAAACCATCAAATGCACAACAAAATGAATGTTGCCAAATTGATCACTCACAATTTTAATAATGAATTTAATACTGTATTTTAATTGTTTTGCTTTTTGATATGTGCAGTAGCATTTCCTTGATTCTGTAATACAAGTGTAGCTTAACAATATGAGAGTGCATGTTTTGATTTTTTTTCCAAGTAGTCATTTGAAGACATCCATTTATGGCTGTCATTGGGTCTCTTGTTTATATATTTTTACAATAATCGATTGAAAGGGAACGTATTCGACTGATTTATCAACGACCAGGCAAACAGGAAGGAAATAATCAGATAAGATTTGTGCTATCCACCAACAGACGATATAGGACTAAGAAAACTTAAAATCACTGTAAACTCAAAAGCATTTTAATAGAAACGTTTGGACTGGGAAAGGAAAAAACAAGAAATCCTTTTTGGTGAGAAGTTGAATTATCGCCAGAAACTAATAAACTAGTTCCACAGGCAGCGACACACCCACCAGACTTTACGCAGATACAGGACACGCACGCAGGAATGTTACTGAGCCTGTTGGACCAGTGGATTCATACACACGAGTGTGCCTGCTGCCGTGAAATGACATCTGAAAACACTCCAATTACACTGAAATTAGACCGGTCCCGCTAATTAATATGTCGAAAGAATACAAGTGCAGCGGTAGATGAACAGACAGCTGTTGTTGTCCAGTTTTCAGCGTTTCAAGAGACTCAGTGAGACTTACCTGCTATATTTTCCGTGTTCACCTTTGTCTAAAAGTGAGCGAACTCCTGGTATGAAGCAACGGCATCCAAAAAACCGACAAGACTCATAATCCATTCAGGCACTGATGCGATGCGGCAGCGGCGTACGTATTTTTCCTCATTCTCACCTGCTCTGGTCATATGCGAATGAGCTGGGTCACGTGGAACACACGAACCAATCACCGCTCTCTGTCTCGCTCTCCCTCTTCCTCTGTCTCGGGCAGACATACGCACGCGCGCACCTTAACGATTCAGGCTTTTATATGTCAATAGGAAGTTTGTACAGCCAGGAAGCGTCCAAAGTTTTTTTTTTTAGTTTTTTTTTTTACTTTATTGAACAAGTTAAACGTACATAGGAACAACTAAAAAAATATAGGAAGCGTCCTAAGTGTTTGGATTTTTTGCCATTGCCTGACAGACTAAAATGAGGTCTGCTGATTTATGTTTAATAATTACAGAGGAAAGGCCTTGAACAAGTGAAAAAAAATCAGGTTGGGAACAATTTGTTTTGGCGTGGCCTGCTATCGATATTACTAACCAAACAGACTTTGATCATGTTCTGTCGGAGCTGAACAAAGACTCATTGCAGGGGCAGGAACCTGGATCAGAGGAAGTTAAACAGTCAGAGTTAAAAAAAAAAAGCCCCCCAAAAAGGTCTCTGTTAATCATTAAAATAAGCATATTCTTGTCGACAGAGTCTGTATTTTATTAGCAGTGTTAGAGGTATTAATCTCTATGCAATTGGAGGACATTAAACAGCCCAAACTCCCCCATTAATAGAAATTGCACAGCTGATGGGTCATAAATATCAATTTCTATAGCTGCTGCTAACACTTTGAATGTCACGGACAGCAAAATGTCTGACTGATGTCTTTAAATAAAACTTGAAGAAATTGACTTTGGCTGAATTAAATTCTCAGAGAAATGTAGCACCATCTTAATTGGTTCACGTGCTGTCATGATGTTCTTCCGCCTTGATTTGTACGACGTTTTTAATTTTCTAGATGAAAACCTACTAGAAATACTGTAGTAAACAGCTTTCTCTCTTTACGGAGATTTTCCAGAGGCACTGAAAATTGCAGCTTCCCCTCTAAAAAAGGGAGAACTCAATTAATTTTAGGTAATAAAATTAATGGCAATTTTGAATTAGTTGCATCTATACATTTATAATTTCCAACGGAGAGTACAAGAATGTGCAGAAATGTTCAGATAAGCAGTCTCCTGCCTCATCTTTCTGTATGGAACAGGTTAGTAATTTGTTTTGAGAAGTCACAATTTATCCCCAAGGACTTTTAAGCCTTCGAAGTATGTCAGGGACCATATTTGAGTCAAATAATTAGTCTGTGGATAGTTTCGAAATTTTGATTACTTTCGTAAATGAAGAGACAAAATGGCGGTCGTAATATCGGCATTTTTGTTTATTTGTCGTGTAGCTCCGTGACATCTGCGTCTTTTTGTGTTAAATAAACGATTGAGTGTAGAATATAATGAAGTTAATATTGTAGATTTTTGAGGAAGTGAGTTTTAGCTTATAGTTAGTGTAGTGTAGTGTATAATTGTTTAAATGTCAATGATCGTTAATTTAGTTCAATGCAGTATATTAATAGTGAAAAATAGTGAAATATGTTTTTGTAAAGTCGAATATTTAACTGTGTTGAAACTTTTGTTGTTGACAATTTTATAGAAGTGCTCCTGTGCAATACAGCAGTAAAAAAAAAAATGTTTTCCTGCGTAGAAATGTTAGAGCATAATTTGCTGATTTCATTATTACTGGTCAAGGTAATTCTAAACTGAAAAGGAAGAACATGCTTGTTCGTGCTTAGTTATTCTAGATACAAATATGATTAGATATTAATGATTTAAATATTATTTGTTCATTTTTTGACTGAGCCAATAGTGAAAATAATGTGAATAATATTGTAAATGAGAGAACTTGATTTAGAAGTAAGATAAACACTGTTTAATAAAGACAGTGAACAGCCTGCTGACGGAGCACTGCCAACATCTCCTGTCTCATCTTTCTGTATGAAACGGGTGACTCAAGCCTGTAACAAAATAAAATATGACACTTACACAAGTACTCAGACCATGTGCTATGACAAATTTAGTCAGTCGTTTCTTTTTGTTTTCTACACCTTGGCTGGAGTCCACCTATGGTAAATTCATCTGATTGGTCCTGATATGGAAAGATTGACACCTGTTTGTATAAGGTGCCACAGATGAGAGAGCCAGAGAAAAAACTCACAAGTTACGAGGTATAAGGAATTGGCTTTAGAGTGGCTTCCTCAGATAGAGGAAGGATAAAAGGGGGAAAAAAAATCAAAACCCAAATTGACCTCTGGAGAAACCTGAAAATACCTGTTCAGAAAAATTTATTCAGAATTTTCTTTTAATTCAATCTATGTCTTAGTCACTGTCTTATTCATAAAAAAATGTAGAAATCATAGACTACGAAACATAAAATTACACAGCTGAAATATTTAGTTTGGCATTGTTATTGGTATTAACTCCCGAATGTTGTCACTTCAAATCAATATATTACTCAATACTAACTTTCAGAAAACTGTTCAACACACCATGTGTATGTGTGTGTGTGTGTGTGTGTGTGTGTCTATTGATTCAGAAGGATGATCATATCTGAATTCCCCAAACAGGAAAGACACAGACATTGACAACAAAAGCTTCATGTTAGCATAAATACATTAGAGACAAATCATTTCATCATTGAACTTTGTCCATGGTTAGAAATGTGAAAGCATGTTAACTTAACTCATTGATTTCTCTTCTGTTTATCTTTTTCTACAGAGTGGCGATAACATTACTCAAACTGAGCAGTTTTGCAACTGCTGCTGGGAAATTGTGCATAATTATGTTTGTGTTTATGCGCCTGCCTAGACGTGCATAGACTGTTGTGAAGAGATGAGTTGCACGGGGTCAGACTGGGCTGAACCTTGTATAAAAGGAGGGCAGTGGAGATCCACAGATTACACTCACTGCAGCAATGGCATCAGATAGGAGGATGCATAGGACACCGCTGTGGCTACTGGCCTGTCTAATCTTTTCCTCCCTCATAACACTGGCTGATGGAGTTCCTCTGTAAGTAGACCAACCCGATGTTCATACCTTCATGTTTAGCTTGAAGTTCTGTTCAAATGTGTGTTTAGTTAACAGAGACACAGTCTCAGCTCTGCCTGCCTAAGTAGCAGTTTGTAGAAATGGAGTATTGGTGAATCTAAAATGGAGATGAGTAGAAAAGCCAGCATTTATTTGAGGCACAGCCTTTTACTTCTAATTCCTTGTAAGTTAAGAATGAAACCTAATTTATTTTACTTGGGTACTTTTCACATTTCTCCCTTTTGCTGTGGCTGCTGTTTGCTGTTAAGGGATTCTCAACACATTAAAAGCCTTTCAGAGCACAAAACTCCTCGCATTCCCTAGGAACACTTTTAATTTGAAACATCTTGTGTTGCATTCACAGCCACAAAAAGAAGTCATTCAGCAAGTAACAAAAATACTCCTGTAACACAGAGAGTATTGTAATGATAGATATACTGATGTTGTGGAAAGGCACAGCATGCACGCATCTTACGTCAACAAGCTTGTTGTGCCCTAAATAACATATGTGGAAGCTGGAGTTCAGTTTTCTGTTCCGAGGCAAAAGCATTGATTAAACGGGGACAGTCTAGGTTTGTTCAGATGGTTGTTCTGGGTTTGCACAGTGGAGCGTTACACAAGACAACAAACAGATTCAAGAACGGTGGTGAAACATTTTATCGAACAATTATTGGCTCTGAGTCAGGATAATCAATAGTTTACACATTATGTGTAAGGTCCATTTTGGTGCAGCTGGCCCA
>OMNV01012153.1:1408-15756 GCA_900303265.1 Brotula barbata | reverse complement strand
AGATGAAATTTGCTGCTGTTTATTATTGTAACTTCTTACTCAATTTACAGCATCACAGCTGCTGTGGGACTTTAAAACAAGAGCGTCAGATTAAATGAAAAAATAATCTTAGATAGATACTGTAGATAGATAGATAGATAGACAGACAGACAGATAGATAGATAGATAGATAGATAGATAGATAGATAGATAGATAGATAGATAGATAGACAGACAGACAGACAGACAGACAGATAGACAGATAGACAGATAGACAGACAGACAGACAGACAGACAGACAGACAGACAGACAGACAGACAGATAGATAGATAGATAGATAGATAGATAGATAGATAGATAGATAGATAGATAGATAGACAGACAGACTCAGTCAGGGGTCAGGTTATTGGTATAACTGTATGAGATTGTGCTGATTCAGCAGCGTACACTCAGTCTGGACGTGTATCAGAGTCAGGTCCGTCTTGTTAGGCCATTAGGTTTTGATAACAGGATTAATTTTGTCTCATCTTTGGCGTGGCATTACTATAATATGACATCTGAAGATATTATGCGTCATACCTAATTCGTTCAGCTGCTGGGGGCTCTTGCTCCTCTGAGGTTATTTGCATCAAAGCCTTGACAGCTCTGAGTAACCTTTGGGTGTCATCATCTGACAGCGTGATTCCATCTGACAGGAACTCCGGACTAGTTCTGCAAATGCACATTGGATTGGATTGATCGCTCTGGATGCGTACCAACAGGAGTTAAAAATTCATTTGTCTTGTCCAGATAAACGCTCTCGTTGCCTCGTTCTCCAGTGGAGGAATTCAAGCCAAAATAAATGGAATGAAATTGTTCTTGGCTCACCTGGACGGAGCTGCCTGTGAGCTGTACATCGGACAAACGATCAGGGCGTAGGCAAGGAGGAGAGTGGAGACTTTCAGCACCATCATGATTTCCTGTGGAAAACATGCACAGCCCCAAATAAGGGATGAAGGAGAACAGGATCAGGATCAGCCATGTGTTCATTTTCTGCAGATAAACGCTCCGAAATGCTGTCAGAGCTGTATGAAACCTGTATCACACACACTCACTCACTCACTCACTCTCTCTCTCTCTCAATGGGTTTCATGCTGATAAAAAAGAGTCTAGTGGGGATGCAGTGAGACTGGACGCTCTGACAGAAACAACCGCAGTCAACACCAAGCTGCCTCTCACAGTCACTAAACAACTGGCAGCACGTATCAAATTAGTCAAAAAAAAATGTAATATTGACTCATCTCCCTGACAGTGACAGTATGATGTCATAATTGGCATCAGAAATCTCCTTTTAATTACTCACCGTTAGATATTGGGTCTTCAGGTTAAGACGGTTATATGATGAGTTGAAGTTGGAGTTTGCTCCCACTCCCACAGAGCAGAGCGTTATATATACGTTCCCCACGGGTTTCTGTAGGAACACACTCGGTGCTCCATCAGTGTCTATTGGCCCTCAAACGTTTTACCTCAAACTGCTGGCCAATCAGAATTCCTACGTCACTTGCAGCAAGCCAGTAAAAGGCCACATATGCAAATGACATCAATGCCATGTCATGACTGTGCTTCATTCACAAAAAGATGGCAGGTATTTGAAGTCAAAGTGAACACAGCGACAAGATACTGGCACAAGGAATCTCATATTTTCACAGCTGAGGCGCTCAGATAGACTTATCGACTATAGATTGACTCATACTAAAGGATTTGTGATGGTGATGATGGCTATAAATTCTTCTCCTTGGTACAAAATCAGATATGTGCACTCCAAATACAGCACAAATCATCTTTAAGAGGTAAAAATAAGAAGAGTTGTGGTTATTTGGATCCAAGAGCAGGGGAGACAAAATAATGGAAATATCATTAAAAAAAAAGTAGACACAGTCAAAATGAATATAACATGATAGGCAATGAATGTTCACAGGTTACACTCTGATAATTAGAATAACTGTTATAATATACAGTACATATGTATATATATTCTGTAATTGTACAATCACCACATTTGTGATTTTTCATGTGTAGCAACTATAAATATTCTTCAAATGGATCAAATATTTCTTATTGCAGTCTGAACCAACACATTTTGAGTGTGGGAAGGAGATAAAATGTCAAGTGGTCCAAAACATTCGAAGTCCTCCACATTTCATAAAACTGTAATAAAAGACTCCTTAATTCATAAAACTGTTAGAAAAGGCTCCTTAATACATAAACCTGTAATAAAAGACTCCTTAATTCATAAACCTGTAATAAAAGACTCCTTCATTCATAAAACTGTAATAAAAGACTCCTTCGTTCATAAAACTGTAATAAAAGACTCCTTAATTGTCATTGTTTCATTTTCCTACTTCTGATCGAGTTTCCATTGTATGGCTTGTCTGAATTATTCTTATTATTCTTATTATTGGTAGTAGTAGTAGTAGTAGCTGTACTACTACTAGTAGTAGTAGTAGAACTGTTATAACAATTCAAAGCTCTCATGCATGTAAAGCTCGATATCTGCATATTGATACTTTATTGACTTAAAGTGGGTTTTGGGACAGGAAAGAGACAAAACATCACTTTCATTCATAGACACTGATTCTTATTGGTGGATTTCCATCACATTGTCCTCTCTGACCAACTGAACCGTCCTGGGAGAATCCATACTGTCTCTCACTGCTCATCACTGGGCTGTTTGTCGCAGGCCATCGTCTAATTCCCCTTATGTAAGAATATTGAATGATGCATCATAAAACATCCTGCCTGTGTTATTTCAGCGTCACGAGGAAGCTGATTGATGAGGATGAACCTTTTAGTGCTATTGACCGGACCTCCTGGCCCTCCATCACCGGCACTAAATTAGACTCCAACAGCTCCACTTGCTGTCAGAAACTGGTAATGGAAGTTCTGTAAAAAAAAAAAAATTAAAAAAAAGAGACAGTAACTATGCACTCAGTAATTAATGTTCATTATCTTGTCTTTTAATTGTGATGAACCTCCAAGTCAATACAGTAAGGTACAGTTTATTCTCATCAGAGTTGGTCATGTGACATCAGTCCAGTGGAACGTAGAGGCAGAAAATCATTTCCTATTCAAACAGAACACTTTGAACTGAGTCCGAACAGTTTTATAACCTCATGATGATGATGATGATGATGATGATGATGATAAAGTCACCGCTGTCTCATCAGATGGGGAAAAGTTCCCGAGAAGGAAAGCTCTCTGCTGGAGCCTGCAATCATCTCGCTCTTTTCACTTTCACTCTTTGTCAGAATGAATTGTCCTGGTGTCAGAACATTAATTACCACACAGGAGAGCATTAATGTCAGAGCGGACGGCGATCATCATTTCATCAGTAACGCCGTACTGGTGAGTCACAGTAAGTGGATCCTCTCCCACAACAGTGACACGGCTTTGAAGTTCTGCTGAAAAGAGAATTTCCCTTAAAGTGATTTCACATCAATATGTTGCAGTCAGACCAGCAGCGGTACCAGGAATGACTAAGTATTCCTAATCCACTGGCACGGCCACACAAAGCTGTGACCTTACGGGTAATGCGCGAGGATGGTGGCCAAATAGTTGGGTTCTCTGTTTTCTGGGATGCAACAGACTTTTTTTTCCCTTCTTCTTCTAAGCCTCTAAGCTTGCGGTGAAACTTCAGCAGAGGGAAACTTGAAATGGTTTTGGATATCCAAGATTAGTCAGCTGGCATTTAAAAAAAAAAAAAAAGCATTAAAATCCAACGGAGAAAATTGGCCCATTGGATATTTGTCACATGTCATCTTCATCTTTTCTTTCTAGTTAAAGTGAAACATCCTCCCAAAGTCTCTTTCTGCTGTGTCTACTGTATAAGAATCTACTGTACAGTCTTATGTCGCCTTGTAGCAGTAATGTTGTGGGTTCAAACCCTGACTGGGGCCTCTCATCGTGGAGTTTGCATGGATTTCCTCTAGGACATAAGTAAGTCATGTGATTTGGAAGGTGTGGACGGATTTGACTAATGTCCGTTAACTGCACGGTGGACTGGTGACCTGTCCAACGATCCCTGGGACAGGCTCCAATCCCATTCTAAGAGCTTTTAGAGAATGTATGGACGGCCGGATGAATGGATGGATAGATGGATGGATGGATGGATGGATGGACAAACAGCTTGGGAGTGTGTAAGTACAGAGTGTTTGGCCTTGGACATGTAAAGGAACAGTCTGAGAACACTATGACCAGATTGCCGCCTTCTCTGTATTGACACTGAGGCTGATGGAATAACAAACATGAAGTGAAGTATCCATTAAAGCGCCTGCTGGTCCCCATTAGAAGGCAAACCAAAGCCGTGGAGGTTTACACACCTGCAGCCGGTAGTTGCACGGGGATTAGATGACCTCTTGGTGTTCCTGCCTCTGTCATTATGTTGTTGGATGAAAGAGGTTCTGGACAGCATTAGCATTACCAGCCGCGGTCGCTAATTAGGTTATGTCCATGTACTTCATTATTTCAGTCATCTGGATGGCAAAGTAATTGACTGGCGATCCGCGGTAATCCAGGGAAGTAGGCTGAGCATGAGTGTAAATGATGTCCAAATTAGGGCGGAGATGAAGAGGGAGAAAATGGAAAATATAGCCCGTTTCATACACAGACAGAGATAACTGCCGGTGCGTTACGGTGACATGCGGTGAAAGCAGACGTAAAGGTTAAACAATGGTGGGCATGATACCGATCCAGAACCACCCAGAGGCCCTCTCCACATCCTCTCACACATCTCCAAGAGTGTCCCTGAAGCTTTAGCGTTAATTTGACAGGAAATGACTTCTGTAAATACTGTACATCCATTCAAAACAGGGTAAAAGTACAGCGTTTGTTCACCCATATATTTTGTAATGATTCCATAGGTTGATTGATTAGTTCCAATAATAGGTTTGAATTCTTCCACATACGTGAGGTACTCAGGCGTTTTACTATTTTGTATCCAGGGTCTGTGATCTGTACTCACCTGATTTGGCCCTCCCAGACTTTCACCTCTTCCCAAACACGAGCAAGGCCTCAGCTGGAAGCTGTTTGGCCTCGGTCAGGAAAGTTTCATCGCCTGTCATGATACATGGATGAAAGATCACTGAAAGAGGAGTATATTAGTATGACAACTATTTAGAAACATCTGACTGAAAGCAGAAAGGCAGAGAGAATACCCACAAGAGACCAAAAAGACCCACGGAGAAGGATGAGAGTATAATAACAATAAGATAAAAGATTAAAAAAGAGATAATACAATGCAAAGGAAGGGAAAAAAAAATGATAAGATAAATAAATACAAGAGCAAAAGAAATCAAATAAAATAAGAAAAAAGACAGGATTATTTAAGTTAATGAATTAGTAAAACAATATGTGAAATACATTTTTAAAAACGGATTGACTTGAAATAAGAAATAACAACACCTCTTAGCCCTGTCTGTATGTATGTGTTTTAATCATGCATCGTCCTTTACTGAGCTCCCTTTGCAGACATTTTTGTGACTTGGTAATGCTTTGGACTCTCTTTATGCAACAGATTAAAGCACCTGGATGTTTTTGTCAGCAGTATTTTGATGAATCCAACCGCTAACCAGATGATGCAACAGTGAGAACATGGTTATTTGATTGAATTTGACTGATGTGTTTAATGCTCCCTGAATGGCTTTCGAGTCTGCGGAGCAGGCAGGAAGCAAAGAAGTAATTTGCAATCATGTCCTCATTAGGTAGCCCTTACGAATGTGAATGATTGGGAGAGGTCTGTAGAGGCCATTTAAGGCATGCAGAAAAAAAAATGCAGCTGCCTCGACAGGAAGGAATGACAGGAAATATTTACTGCATCCTAAAATGAAAGCATGTAATTATTATTATGATTATTTTTTCTTACTTTGACACCTAATGCTATTCTTGTTGATGTCACAGTAAAGTGAGAAGTTGAGCGAGTCCAGCAGCAGATAGAAGTCCAATGCGTGGCCACATGTTACTCAGCAGCAGGAAGAGAAGGCGAGGCTGATTCTGTGCACGAAGGCAGTGGCACATCTGACCCAGTGTGAAAGGATCCAAAGACAAATAACACCAAAATAATAATCAGTGAACAACAAACAGTCATCTAAACGGTAGTACAGAACAAGTTGCAATTATATTTTTGATGACGTTACCTCAAGATTATAACAGGTTAATTGGGTTCATCTTTAACACAGGAAAACAAAATTGTTTTCCTGTGATAATGAGATTAATTAGCCCGTTATTAAGAGAAAACAAAAGGTTGTTTCCTCTTTATTATAATATTCATCAGAGAAACAAAACTCCACGTTTATGCCTCGACATACTGTTCAGTGATGAATCCTCCGTGACAGTCATGACAGTGATCTTGAAGATTGAAATCAGCTGTCATCAAATGAACCAGACACAATTTTCAAGTTCTCCACAATTATCTCATTATCTCAAGAAAATAAAAGTTGTTTTCTTATGGTAAATTAACCCGTTATCATGTGAAAACAATGTTTGTTATCCTGAGATACCTTGTGATCTGGAGAAAACGACATAAAGAAATTAATTGCGAGCCGGGCCGTTCTCAGCTTCCGTAAATCTACTTAACTGCGAGTTGCACAATCCCTTCAAATTCATTCTCCTTCTCGGATTGAACGAAACATTATCCAGGATTAACACCATTTTCGAGGTGTGTTTTGTCTGAGGAAAACTGTTTTTCTTTTCTCTTTTTTTCTGCCTTGTTCACCATCTAATAACTTTTGAGTCTTGTGTCCCCTTGGGGTCCATTGGCCTACCTCCCTCTGTATAGTAGGTAAACAAACCACCTCAGCCCATTCTGTTGGCTCTATCATTAGTCCACTTCCACATACGGGCCATAATAAAACTATAAAGGATAATCTGTAGCAGATTAAAAGTTGTCATTTGCACGTTTTTTGTGGAGGACCAACAATCATCAATTTGGATTCTGTAACATCTGTGTGCAGTCCAAAGACAGGAGTTCTCTCTTATTCCATTTTCAGCCCACAGGGTTGAAAAAGGTGACGCCCAACTATGCTGACTTGGAATGTAGTGCGGGCTCTGACCTTTGACTTCAAAATGAAGTGCATGACCTAACCTTTAGCATATTGAGCAGCCAAACTGGGCCAAAGTTTATTTGCTTAAAACCAAAACAGGACAGGGCAACACATAAAATAAGCAGAGGGTTTGTTTTGTCTGGGTTTTTTAGATGGATGGATGCCTAGAGCTGCTTTAATCAATTTTGGCCACAGAGTGGGAGAAGCTGCACGCTGATTGACACACAGTCCTCACCTCCTCACCTTTGAAAATTTTTGTGGCTAAAGATATGGTAAGCTGGATTTTCTATGTCCGACCATTTGTTGACTGTCGCTAACTACCCTTCTTTTCACTTTGTTTGGTCTCCAGCAACACTTGAAAGAACAAATAGATTATATACTGTCTATATAGGTACGTATGTTATGGTACAGTACAGCTGAGACTTTTTAAACAATTTAAACATTACACTGAACTTACCCATGTTGACTGGAAACGTCCGTTCTCGTCTTTGCAACTTCTTGCCTGCAGCCAGACCTCCATGCTGATTTAGTCTTTCTGTTAGGTATTAAATAGAACTTCTGGGTTCTCGTCAGATGGTGGTAGTGATGTTTTCGTCCTTTGCTGACTGTGACGTTAATCTAAAGGAGGCTACAGCGTTGTTCCACCGCAGATTGTGACACTAATTTTCATCATTAGTGTTCATTATTGTGAGTGACCCTTTCAGTGTGAAGGTCAAATAATGTGCAGGATAATAATAAACAAATCTGTACAAATATGCTTTATTGAACACTGCACCCACAAAACAGTTGTTCAGTTTCATGTTGAATGGGAGTAAAATAGTGAAATGTGTTTATGTTTATTGATTCACAGTGTGACATCTGTCCTCTGCATTAGACTTATACAAACTTATTAGGAGTGTTTGGAGACCAAATCCAGGTCTATAGCCTAATTAGTGACTTGGTCAAGAGCAATGGCAGGCACATTAATTGAACACACATGTTTTAAACGGTGGGGAAAGCAGAGAACCCAGAGGGAACCCATGCAGATATGGGGAAAACCTGCAGTGTCGACACAAACAGGGCAGGGCTGACACGGGACTGTAACGCGGAGTCTACTTGTTTTAAAGAAACAGCGCTAACCTCATTGTGATGCGTTTAAAAGGTTTTACCTGTTCAACTGCAGTATCTCTAACTGCTTTAAAGACTTTCAAAAGTCTTTGAACTTTACCGAGTCTGCATTTATGAGGATTAAGCAGAAGAAAAGAAGGCAAATTAAAGTATTAGTGAAGTACAATTCAGTCAGTGCATGAAAGATTAGCGTGGCTTGAGCTTAGAAGTGCATCATAGTGCATTTATGTGATCACGTGTAAAAACAAAATGTCTAATTTACAATAAAAATGTATATAATATAACATGATCGTATCACAGACTTAAAGCCACATATCCACTTGGTAATGAAATGATATCCAACAATGTAGCCATTCATTTATGATATCAATGTAAACACATGCTGTAGCTTAGCATTTAAAAGCATTAATTAGTGAGTAATATTTGTAATATGAACGTCTTTATTATTGTTCAAAGACAGGAAGTTAACTCTGTCAGCATACAATAGTCCTTTGAAATGACCAAACTGAGTTTTGACCTCAAATGTTTGTTCCCGAAACACATCAAACACCCCTCTGCTACCTCTTACTAAAAGTATAGTGAAGTTTCAGGGAGGTATATGAATCTTTTTACTCTTTCGCATTCGACCAAGGGCTGTAGTTAGATTAGAGTTTAGGGAAAACACTTTAATTTACGGCCAATCATGATTTGTCGTACAGGTGTTGAGCTGAACCCAGTTTTAGCTAGCTGAGCTAACCTTTAGCAGTCCTTTCTCAATTTTAAGTTTTTATTAGGGAAACATATTTTTATTATTCGTACTGATAGTTGTATCATGCTTCCTCTTCTTCGTATGTTATTGAATTCCATACACTTTAAAATTGGAGACCCATGAAAACACACAGACACATACACTGGACAGTTAGCTAACATTTAGCAGCGCTTTCTCGAATTTGGGGTATTTTTTAATTACTTAATCTAATCATATAAAACTCAATAATAATAACAATATCGTTATTATTTATTATTATTATCACCACATATATATATTATTATTGTTATTATTGAATTCCGAACACTTTAAAAAAGAAAATCCATGAAAGAAGATACACACAGGACAGGAAGTAGTTTTATTTTGGAAACTCGAGTACTGCGCTGCGTTGTTGAATGCAGGACTTTTACTGTAAGTGGAGTACTTTTCTACTGTCACTTTATGAGCAGCGTACACGACCAACAAAAATCATATTAAAGAAACAAAACAATGACGTTAAAATCAGCCAGTAAACTAATTAATGAGCGCACGTCTCGGTTTTCTTCACTTCCTGTCACCATAAAAGTCTGCGCGTTTTTGTTTTTTTTTTCCTGCGGCGAACAAAAAGCCAGAATAAAATGCGTGTGTGATGTGCGTGTTTTAAAAGCCGAGCCAACATCTGCAGAATTCTGCGCATTATTGATCCGACGCAGAACAAAGTTCACCGTCGTCCAACCTTCGCCTTAGAGGCGGGGGATAGAAAATGTGCAAGAAGACACAGATGAGCTCCAGTTGCGCCGAGGAGAGACGCTGCAGCCGGCGGACGAGCGGAGGTTTGTCTCAAACATGGTTTCAATTAAGTCTCCGTCTCTGGCGTCGCTGTCCTGCGCCCAGACTCTGTCCTCTCTCGGCTTCCTGCTCTTCATCCTCCTCTTTGTGCTGCTGCTGGTCCGGCAGCTCGTCAAACAGAGGAGACCCCCGGGCTTCCCCCCTGGTCCGTCCCCGGTTCCCATCATTGGGAACATTCTGTCTCTGGCCACCGAGCCGCACGTCTTCCTCAAGAAGCAGAGTCAAGTGCACGGACAGGTAACCAACCACTCGGTGTGTGTGTGTGTGTGTGTGTGTGTGTGTGTGAGAGAGAGAGAGAGAGAGAGACAGAGACAGAGATAGGACAAAAGAGACTCGCCCTAAATTCACCAGGCTGCAGCTGAAGACCCCACAAAATCAATGCTTCTTCCTTTACACACACACACACACACACACACACACACACACACACTTAAGTATTGAAGTTTGAATTTTGCTGACTTGAGCTTCAACTTGACGCAATCTAAAAGTTTGACTTTGACACCAGCAGGCGACTCCACGTGGACTTGAGCCTTAAGATTTGGAAGGACTCCCTCCTCTCACCCCCCTCAAGGCAAAGATGAAGAATTACGCAATCGTAGCAACGTTATGATTTAATGTCCCATTCAGAGAAATAATATGAAAGAGTCTCCCCAGCGTGACATGTTCCACTCTGTTAAGACTTGCACGTGTAATTTACTGCAGCATCGATTGGACACATCTGGAGTGAGGGAGTCACTCTCATGTCACATGGCTTTCCTAGGTCATAGTTATGTGTATATCTGGAGTTCGTGTGTGAGCGCTCTGTGACTTATGCGCGTGTGTGTGTGTCTGTCAAGATTTTCAGCATCGATCTGGGAGGCATCCTGACCGTGGTGTTAAACGGGTACGACTCGGTGAGGGAGTGCCTCTACCATCAGAGCGAGGTGTTCGCCGATCGGCCCTCCCTGCCTTTGTTCAAGAAAATGACCAAAATGGGAGGTAGGACGTCGTCTTTCTTCGCTTGCGCTGCACTTTCTCTCTGCTTTCTGAGTTCTTCCTCTCACGTCTTCCTGCTTCCTCTTCCCAAAGGGCTCCTGAACTGTAAATACGGCCAAGGTTGGATCGAACACCGCAAGCTGGCGTGCAACTCTTTCCGTTACTTCGGCAGCGGCCAGAGGATGTTTGAGAGGAAGATCTCGGAGGAGTGCATGTTCTTCGTCGACGCCATCGACGAGCACAAGGGAAAAGCGTTCGACCCCAAACACCTGGTGACCAACGCCGTGTCCAACATCACCAACCTGATCATCTTCGGCCAGCGCTTCAGGTACGACGACCACAACTTCCAGCGCATGATCGAGCTGTTCAGCGAGAACGTGGAGCTCGCCGTGAGCGCCTGGGCCTTCCTCTACAACGCCTTCCCCTGGATGGAGTACGTTCCCTTTGGGAAGCACCAGAAACTTTTCCGCAACGCCGCCGAGGTGTACGACTTCCTGCTGCAGGCCATCAAGGTGTTCTCCCAGGGCCGGGTGCCCCACACGCCGCGACACTACGTGGACGCTTATTTGGACGAGTTGGAGCAGAACGCGGGGAACCCCAACACTTCGTACTCCTACGAGAACCTCATCTACTCGGTGGGGGAGCTCATCATCGCGGGCACGGAGACGACCACCAACACGCTGCGCTGGGCCATGTTGTACATGGCGCTGTACCCCAACATACAAGGTCAGTCCCAGACGTAGCGACGACCTCGCGTCGCCACGTACGAGCGAGGTGGCGCTCGCCTCGTGTAGCTTCCCCGTGCTAATGTCTGATGTTGTCGGTCATCTCCTTCGCAGTGAGAGTGCACAAGGAGATCGACAGCGTGCTGGCCAACGGGAGGCCCCCCTCGTTGGAGGACAAGCAGAGGATGCCCTACGTGGAGGCGGTTCTGCACGAGGTCCTGCGCTTCTGCAACATCGTCCCCCTCGGCATCTTCCGGGCCACGTCGCAGGACGCGCACGTCAACGGGTTTACCATTCCCAAAGGAACCATGGTCATCACCAATTTGTACTCGGTGCATTTTGATGAGAAGTACTGGAACGATCCGGGCGTCTTCTCGCCGGAGAGGTTTCTGGACAGCAATGGCAACTTTGTGCGTCATGAGGCCTTCCTGCCTTTCTCCACAGGTCAGTGTCCTTATGAACTCTACTCATTATACGCCCGCCTGACTTAGAGGTCACCGTAGCGTTCTAACGTCCAAGACCATCAAATTTAAAGATTCTTCTTTTTCTCAGGGAGACGCCACTGCCTGGGCGAGCAACTGGCCAGGATGGAGATGTTCCTCTTCTTCACCACTATGCTACAGAGGTTCCATCTGCAGTTCCCTCCAGGAACCGTTCCCACTGTCACTCCCAAACTGGGCATGACCCTGCAACCCAAGCCGTACTCCATCTGTGCCGTCCGCCGCCAGCAGAAAGTCCCAAACTCTGCGTGCACTCTTTATCAGAAGTAGGCCAGGACGTTGTGTGTGTGTGTACAACAGCTTGTTCAACTGCACAGAAATGCAACCACATGGTACGGATGCAACAAATGCATCATTGTGGATGATAGTTCATTGGTCATTGTATGACATTCCGGCGTTCCCAAAAGGACTCCGAGCGAGACAGCTGGGTTTTTGTACAGTTACGCGAGCCAATCAACGCAACCGCTAAAATATCGTCGACTCGGAAATATGCACGTTTGCACGTAGAGCAGCGGGGGACGCACAAACGCATCGGGGTGGAATCCAGAGGAAACGGTCGTGTGACGTTTAGTTCTCGGAAGCTCAGAGTTGCTGAGCTCGGAAAATGAAAAGTCTATGAACCCTGTTGCGGACGTGAGGGGTTAAGTATATGTCAATGATTGATAGTAAGTACACCTATGATGGTTCATAGCCCTGTCTGCTCCACTTCAGGTCAGATAAATGAGAGCACGGATTCAGACGAGTGAGGAAATGAGACTAACAGACTTTCCAAGAAAGTTTCGTACTCTCTGTTGGAACTGGACACGGGCCACGGTTTACGTCACGTGGCCTTACTCTGACCTCGTCTCCAGGGATTGCGCTCCACGGAAAAAAACGTTCTCTTAGAAGGCATCTGCAGCCCTGGTGGATTTCTAGAAACACGTACGCAACACTGGTTTCTGCTAAATGGTGCTTATCAGTACTAAGAAAGTCGTAAGTTAAAAGTATGAAGGTGATATTTGTTTAATGCCTTTTTGCAATACTGGTGCTGTAGAATTTATCGTGTCTTTATAAAGTCTTTCTTAGGCTGTTGAAATACTGTCGCGTTACTACACTGAATCAGCCAAAAGCGTGAACAACAGCTGCTGACTTGTTGTTTTGCAATTCACAAGCAAGTCTGGGCCCTCGGATACCAAGTCGAGACGGAGAGATGTCAAATTGAAGTTTCGATTAGAAGCAGACCGAATGTAACGCCGGAGGAATAATTAATTCATTTACGCAAATAATGGATGTCTGTATATTAATACACACAGACACAAATATGGAGCCGCACGGGGAAGAGAATCTCATGTTGGACCTGGTCCTTCCTGTATGAGTGCCAACCCCCTCCCCCCGTGTCTGTGCTCCGGTTTCTTCTACCGTCATACCGTTAACTTGTATTCGGTTGCTTGACCTGGGCACCGGACCGTAGGCTTGGAGTTCATCCCGTCCTGTGCATGGAAGGCACGGTAAAGGTAGAAGGCAGGAAATCAGGTTCTCACCATGATCAAAAAGTGTAAATGTGCTTCACATTGCTACATCTTGGGTGAT
Source organism: Brotula barbata (assembly GCA_900303265.1). Lineage (NCBI taxonomy): Eukaryota > Metazoa > Chordata > Actinopteri > Ophidiiformes > Ophidiidae > Brotula > Brotula barbata. Next base: position 2,248 of record OMNV01012153.1, on the reverse strand, counting down.
CTGTCAAGTCCTTCCCAGTCAAGAGGTTCGATCCAAAGTAACACAGGCGACCAGAGTCCATCATATTTGCAGCGAGTCCAAGTGCAGCCTTTGTCGTACTGTATGTGACCTTGATGTATGGAGATGTACTGTCCGGCTCACTCGGCCATTTTCAAAGTTACCTCACGGTGGACTCTGATCATTTTAGGGGACGACTGGACTACATATCAGAACATGAATGTAATATGGAGATCAGGGACAGGGTCCGTTTACAGGCACGTAGTACTCCTCTCCTACCTGGTGGGATTATGACACCGTTTTGGGTGCTGTAATGAGTTGGATAACGGCAGTTTGAGGAAATGCATGTGGAGGTAAAGTTTATAAGCTTGAATAAATTTGATTTGCAATCAAATCATCTCGGTGTGTTAACTGGAGCAACTTTGATTCATTCCCCATTTTACCTGAATGACGGTGAATTTTCTGTACCGAGTGTTGAAAATATAATCCGCACACACACACACACACGCTCACAGTGATACAAATCAAAGAGAACAGCAGATACTTTAGGGATGGTGTTTTATGACAGCTATAAATAACAACAAAAAATCAGTTGTCCCCACACATTTAGATAAGGGTGAATGGTTACATTAGACACATGTAATGCTACATACGAGTAACAACCATTCATAGATGCATTTATGGCACAGACATCAGCAGACACTGTGGTTTGAGAGACTACACAGTGACAAGCTAACAAACTTGGGAGCTTTTACAACCAAAATGAGCCAGAACGTGTCGGGGAGAGAGCCGTATGATCCGGGATGGGTCCACGATGGGGGGAGGGGGGAGAAGGGGAGGGGG
>OMNV01012150.1:0-15114 GCA_900303265.1 Brotula barbata | reverse complement strand
TGTAGGAGCTGCAACCCGCCGTATCTTTCCCCTGCTTCTAATATTAAGATTCCCACGCTTTATCTTACGAAGACGTGCATGAGACAGGTCTTGTTTGAGAATCCTGAGAAGAAATGTTGCTGTTACACATGCCGCTATTGAATATTACATAACTGTCCATAATGTAGGTGGGGAGCACACGGTGGGACCGTCAGAAGTAGAGAAGCTGTCATCCTTTTTTTTTAATTTGGTTGTGTTGGACTAAAGCAGCAGCTGTGAAATTAAACTTTGCTCTCACCCAGAAACCCCTTCAATGACCCTTTAATGGCCCTCAGGCCTCAGTTTGGGAGCCACTGCAGATTAACTCACAGTCTCGATGCTCAAACTTTAGGGACAACTTCCAGACCAGCACGTTGGATCTAATTAATGCTGAGTTTTTTTCTCTCTTTTTTTCTTTAATCCCACAGGTTGACTTTGAGGGGAAATGAGTCCGAGGGCTTCTGTGTCTTTTTTTGTGCGGATCCCCAAGGCCATCACAAGCATCACACCTTTGATCTACCTGAAACATGCATCCTCCTGCGGGTTTACTGAGCATCATGTAATGCATGATTGGCACGGTTTTATGAATACATCCAAGTCATTACTGTGTTATGCATGCTGATGGAATTTCAGACCCTGTGAAGCAGCCGCAGCTGATGTGAATACAAAGGAGGGGAAGTCAGCCTACAGGATAATAATCACACTTACCCCATTATTGTGGTTGAAATGAAAGGCGACACCTGACCGCTGATCCTTTTGGCTGGCAATAAAAATGAATGTCTCGGATTGGCTGCTGCGTATGAAGGTCTTCTCTCTAAACGACAGCCTCCCCTGTATCACAGTCGTCGGTGCGTCTGCAGGAATTTGAAGGCTGCTGCTCCATTCCTCTCCACTGTCACCGCATGAAATCACGCATACATGTCGCTGTGCACATGGCACGCAAATCCGACGGGCTTTTCCTCTTCCTCCTTCTTGAACTGGCCTGGCTGTGGATGTTGGTGGTGATGGAGCGGCGTCGGGGAGATCAAGCGCAATGTGCAATGGAGATCCGACAGGAGCCCTGTAGCTGCTGCTGCTGCTGCTGCTGCTGCTGCTGTGGAGGAAAGCACAGATCCAGGCTGTGGGTGGGTGGAGGTGGAGAGATGGTGGAAGTCCTGCTGTCTGAACTAGGAGAGACAAATCTCATTTAGACAGCAGATAACGCACACGGCATCACACACTGTCCACCACCCGTCTCTCTCTTTCTCTCCGTCTCTGTCTCCCTCTCTCTCTCTCTCTCCCTCTCTCTCTCTCATTACCATATAGGCTCACTGGCTACACCCCCACTCTCTCGCCCAGACTCCTGTATAGCTATTTCACAGATCGGTGCAGTTTTTATTTTTGACAAACCCGATCAGTGTTACCAATGTCCTTGCACTATTCTACAATTATGCTACAGAAACATGTAATGAATATTATTATTATCGTTGTTATTATTTAATTATTTGCATAGATTTAAATACCCTGACGTTTCCTCACTGTATTGATCTACACCCACCCACTAACACTATGTGTGCCCTCCACACCCACATTCACATCTGGTTGTCACATCCGCTCCCCTCCTACTCACACCGGCGTCAGTGTTGAACCTCCTACGTCATCACCCCGTCCTCCGCAGTGACGTTGCCAGGTGCTCCAGGGACTCGTACCATTTGATGCCCTCATATTTGATATATTTACTGGGAAATAAAATCTGGTGTTTTTCTTTTTTTTCTTTCTTTATGTTATTTTATTGTTTTATCTATCGTTTTTTATTTATATGTAACAAAAACACAGAACTTTCTCCTCAAAAGTGTAGGTTGCCTATGCGTGAAGTATATGTACATATTTTGTAATATGTATTTTAATATGCATTTGTGGCTGACACTGGTTCTGTGGTGTTTCTTCTCTATGGGGTCTGCTTTGATGCGGCAAAGGTTTGAATAAAAGTCATTTGGTACTTATCTGTTATTGTGCAAGACAAAAGACAGTTATTAATCAGTGTAACAACTTCATATCCCATCAGTGATTGATTTCCATCTTAGATTTGGTTTTACTGTCCAAACCGTGTAAATTAGCTCAGGATAAATTCATTTCATCCCCCTAAATTCTGATAAATTAATTAGTAATTGAGTGCACAAAAAACAACCCATTCAAATTACGATTTCAACGAGAGTGGATGACATGCAGGCAAAGGCCACCGGCCCTGACTAACATTTGCGTCCCTGCAGTATGTGTTATGCATGGTGCACTCCCTCGACTGGAGAGCCACCAGGTCCTATTTAAATGACTTTGGATACATTTACTTGGCCTTTTCACATAAGTAATCTATTAATAATTCCATCCATCTATTTTCTAACCCGCTTATTCCTGGTCAGTGTAGCAATGGCAACAGGGTCAACAGAGCAGTCCAAATGTCCCTTTCCACGACAACTTATTTGAGACTTACAAATATCATAGCGAAGTTGTCATTTAAACAAATGCTAAAATCCATCACAGTAACCCTTAAGCTATGGTATTTTTGATTACCTGTATTATTAGCTTTATTTTGGATGTGATGATCTGCCCATTTTATACAGGATTCTACAGATTTAACATTTGCTATGTTTGGCAATTTTGGACATTTTACTAAAATTTGAAGTGAAAGTTTATTACGTTGTAATCATTAGTTGTTAAAACCGTTTTATATTTTTTTTAAGGAGGAATGTCCCTTTAACGCCAGAACGACTACGTCCCCTTTAAATTAAAGAATGCTACGTCATGGAATCAATACGGAAGTAAGTACAATCAACACCCTCACTCTTGTTTACATGTGACATACATTTGGTAAGTGTTGCTGCACATAATTTAATTTAAAGATAACGCATATAATAAACATTACACACAAGTGCGGCGCGTTCATGCACACATAATATCATTTCAGATACTGAGCTTACAGGTGGCTGCATTAGCTTGCTAGCCGCCGTGAACATCAACGTTAGCTAGCTAGCCGTAAATAAGTTTCGCTTTCCCTCGAAATCGTCTTGTTTCGGAATGATTACGACAGGATATTGCCTCGGTTATAATCAGTCTACCTAGCTCGTCTGAAACAAAACATTTTCGATTCTGAAAACTAATTTCACAACCTCTCCCAGAGAACGGTGCTATTGCTCTCAAAGAAAAAGTTGAGTATTAAAGCCTTTTCCGACATAGAAAGCGATTTGTACAGGTATGGCTCGGATTTCTATATTATTATTCTTCATTTATTTTCTATACTTTCATTCTAGCGACCAGGAAGTAAAATGAATCGCAGAGTAATAATAAATCTAGTGATGTTTTGCTTGTTTGCAAGGTGGGCAATATAATGTATGTAAATGTTAATTTATTTATGTATCTCAACAAAGTAGGCTTATTTATAACTCTGCTGATAGCAATTTTACGACACAAACTTAACTGTTGATACTTTCAGAATAGGTCTCTTTGTATGCCCCTGGTAAATTAGAGAAAGACTCAGCATACGTACAATTTTATTTTATTTTAATACTGATTACAATTCATTCAAAATTTATATTTTTTTATCATATGAACATTACACATCTGTATCCTAGCCTGCCCCGCCAATCTTGTATTCACTTTTTGAAAGAATATCCGAATATTGTTGCAAATTTCGAATTTGGTCTTTTTATTTTTTTTGTTTAACTGGCTGTGTAAATATACTCGAAAGGAAAAAAAATATACAAAACTTTGACAATAGACCTAATTTTCCAACAAAATAAATAAATCAGAATTTGTAATCCAATAAAGGGAAGTTTATCTGAAATAATATTGCGTTCTTCTTATTCCTTTCAGCGACATCGGTGAAGTTGATGCTGGAGCACGGTGAAGACCTGCAGGATGTTACCCAGCAGAGCTGCTCCAGGGGGGCGGCCAACTTTCACCATTGGTGTGCCACTTCCTGTGCCAAGACACCGCCAGAGACCTGCTACAAATAATAGGTGAGTCACATAACTGTCAGCAGCAGCATGTGAAAATGAGTGCAAAAGTTTTCAACCTTCATTATGAAAAGGGTAAACATGTATATATTTGCAGGTTCCACAGCCCTGTTCCAGGGAGATTGCCTGCGTATGAATGGAAGCCCACATCACCTCCACCTCCGTCCCCACTTCCTCCTCCTCCTCCTCCACCTCCACCTCCTCCTCACCATGTACAGGCAATGACTAATAGGCGCAAGTATGTTGTTTATTCAAAAAGATTTTGTGATGTCTTATCTAATAAACTTCTTTGATTTCTACATACTGCCTGTTTCTTGCTCTGATCCACTACCTTGAAAGTAGTTTCACTTCAGTTCTGTTTTAAGTAAGAAGAGGAGAGGAGCCTTGACTGGGCAAATAGATGGGGGTTTTTAGTTAGACAGATATGCCCCCCAACAGTAGGCAGAATGGAAATTGTCATCATAAATTCATGATTAAGCGATTTGGGATGTACCCTCTGTGTCGTTCATTTTTTTTCAAACCTTGTGTGTGTATGAAGTTTTTCGAGTCAATACACGGCTTTCTTCATTAGTAGTAGTATCTAGTGTAGTCAACTTCCTTTTTTTTAACTTACTGTCCACTGCACCGCGGGTCCGGGAGGACTGTAATTTCATATATGCTGTATGCTGTCGTATGGTATATGTGACAATAAAAGTCTGAATCTGAATCTGAATCTTTGTTGTGTCCTCCAGGAGACCAAGTGAGGGGCTTGCCCCTCATGGCGTGAAGCGTCAGCGCACCGACTCCTCCCCCCACCCTCAGAGGAACATTCCATTTATTCACAACCCCCCTGCCCTCCACCACCATGACCAGGGTGTGGCAGGGACTTCCTGGGTAGACCATGCCAGTTTTGATCACTTTCATCACCAACCCCTCTCTCAAACACAACCTCCTGCATGTACTGTCCCAGGAAGCCCCAACACACTACAGTTGTATGCCAAGGACAAGGTATAGTGTACAAAAAGTGTCCAGTTTACCAAAATGTCAGAGTTTGGTAATTTAACATAAAATTAACACATGCTTATAGTTTGGTTTGCTTGACCGAAGGTTTGTTGTTTTAGCTGAGTAGCCAGATGGTTGATCTGTTTGAAGCATGCCAGCAGCAACACTCTGATTTGATGCAAAAGGAGAGGGCCCGAGCTCAGCTGCAGAGAGACATACAGAGTAACTTCCCAGGTGTGTATGATCCACGAATGCGTGCTTGACTTCCCTCTCCGTTATGATCCTTATTCTCTAAATGTGTCTCCCACAGAGTCACGTCTTTACTTAACTGGATCCTCTATGAATGGACTGGGCTGCAGGAGCAGTGATGCAGATTTGTGTCTGGTCTTTCAGTTAAATGTGAGCATCTGCACTCTGTTCCTATCACTCATAAACGGCCTGCCAGGTTGTAGATGTAAGATGCACAGCAGATAGCAGCCTCATGTCAAAACACACTTTTATTCTATTTCAGGAATGGCCTGATCCCATTTATGTACTCTCTGGCCTCCAACGGTTGTTCAGGTCATTGCGTGAGTAGTTATTAAGCATTTATTCAAAGATTGCTTAATTTAGAGTAGTTGTTGCCTGCTGTTTATGCCCTCTACTTACGTAATGCTCCCTTAGTAAGATATACTGTAATCATACACAGATTCCATTATTCTATATTACTTTCCCCAAGATTGTTGTCACATTCACATTTGAACCCAGATTTTATGTTCACCTTAAACACCACTAGGGGTAGCTATTTACTCAGTAGAAACTGTTAGACACTAAAGGAACATGAATGATGTTTGTTTCTTTCCACAGCATATGTTGGGAGATCTCAGTTGATCAGAGCCAAGGTGCCGATCCTCAGGTTCAAAGAGAAAGGCAGGTAGGAAAATCTCACTGTCCTTACAGTGCCTTGTATGTTGTTTGTTTGCAAATGGTTCACTATGTCTAACTTCTGTCAAAGTTAGACACAGTGGTTAATATGACTGTTTTCTACTTCACACTCTTTTAGTGATCTGGAGTTTGATCTGAATATCAACAACACAGTGGGCATCAGAAACACATTCCTTCTGAGGAGTTATGCATATGGTGGGTGAGACCTCTGCTATAGTCACAAATAAACTGATTTGTGGGATGGAGATTTTTCAGAATTCCTGCCAGAAACATAGACAAAGTGTAATGCTGTGTTCGTTTGGTCTGTCTCAGCCGATCTTAGGATAAGGCCCCTGATCCTCGTCATAAAGAAGTGGGCACGGCATAATCACATCAATGATGCCAGCAAAGGAACATTAAGCAGTTACGCACTGGTACTGATGGTGCTGAACTACCTCCAGAGTCAGTACGCAGTCACACACACATCCACACACAAAGGAAATAATGTGTTCTTGAGTGATCATCCTTAATTTTCTCGCTTTAAAGAGCAACACCAGTTGTCCCTGCCATTTATGGTCTAAGAATCAGTCCGCATATGATTTTTCATAAATTTTGTGGGACCAGAGATTACCAAGAAAATTATGTAGGCAGGCCGGTCAGATGACAATATTGTTAACTTTTTGTCACATACTATGAGGTCTTATAAAGGCTACACAAGCTACAGGTTCTAATTTTGGGTTAGCAAATGTACAAAGATAGGGAGAAAACTGTGGATGCACAAGTCTTGTCTTTACTGTTTCAAAGCGTAACCATGTCATTCATAAAAAGGCATCAAGGTGTGTAAGGAAGGAGATGAATCTCATTTTTTTGTGTTTCTGTTTTGCCAGCTCTTAATGAACCTGTCCTGCCTTCTCTTCAGCGAGACTATCCAGTAAGTGCCTTTATTGTTTGTTATATGTCAAACATCATTATCAAACATCATTCATTCATACATCTTCCATGTGCCCTACTCTACACTGGATAAAGAACAAGAGCAGGTTTTGGCATTAAAGAATGACCAGTCAGTTGATTTTGTTTGTACGCTTAATCTGTCCTTCAACTCTACATAAGAAGAAAAAAGCTGTTTACTTACTTTTAATAAATTGTACAATATTAAGATTAGAATACCAGACTGTTTTTAGCAAAACTAAGTGCTGTTTGTGGTGCTGTGTCTTATTAATCAGGAGTGTTTTAGTGCCAGGATGGATATCGATATGGTTCCAGAAGCACCCAGACACATCCCCCCCTACATCTCCAGAAACCAGTCCTGTCTGGGAGAGTTGCTGCTGGGTTTTCTTAAATACTATGCCACAGACTTCAGGTGAATCCGCTGCGGCAATGAGTCCGGCCCTCATGCAACCAGTCACATTCAGCAACCCTGACTCTTCTTCTCCTGCTTGTTTTCTTGTTCCACCAACTTCCTCTCTCCCCCCACCCGTTCTTCTATCTTGTTTCCTCTCGTCTGGTTTCATGTTTCTAGCTGAGGCACAGTGGCAGGTGGGACCTTTGGCCTTAACCGGCTCTAATATGACAAACTATGACACTGGTGTATAAGTTACCGTACAACTGTGAGGTGACCTGGAATGAACAACTATGCACCGATTTGTCTTGTTTGTGTCAATTGAGAATGCGTCAGCTAAAATATTGTAGGTCAAGTACTTGAATGATTCAAGCTAAATCTTTGATCAGTTTGATGATTTGATGACTTGGAATGTTTAACCCATCAACTGCTACAAACTACAAAGTTTCTATTTGAGCACAAAGTTTGCAATTGAGCATTTCTTCTTTGCCTTTATTGACAAAAAGATGCAATCTGTCCAGTTCATCATCCTCCTTTGTGTTCGTGTCCATTTTAAGATGCATTACAAATTTCCCTTGCTGTTTTGTCTTCCTGTGTCATTTAGATGGGATCAGCAGGTGATCTCTGTACGAGAGGGGAGAGCTCTGCCCAAGACCCGTTTTATGGAGTGGAGAAGCAAATACATATGTGTGGAGGGTATGACTGCCCAATTAGCTCAAAAGAAATAGAAATATTCATATGAAAATGTGCAATTATTGAATCACGAAAGACTGTGTTTAAATTCAATACATGAACCACATGGGCTTTATCTGGTCCATTGACTTTGTTTCATACAAGTCAAGTTTATTTGTATACTGCAGTATCACATACAATGCCTTAAAGGACTTTACCGGCCCACTGTGAAGAAAGAGCCTCTGACTGAGCCCAAAGCTTTCCAGGGACACAAGGGAAAAACTCACTGAAAAATACTAACGTGTTTACAAAAAAAAAAAAACAGTTTACAATTATTGGAACAACAGATGAAAAATTCAGGATACACATTCAGGGAATTTTATACTGATTTGATTTCTTTGCATTTCAGAACCTTTTGAAAGAAACAACGTGGCCAGGGCAGTTCATGAGATGGTCAAGTTTGAGTCTATTAAAGTTCAGTTTGCTCAGGTACTTGACTGCATTTTGCCTTCACACTTCTTCATCCCTTCATCCCACCGTAAGTCGGTTATGGTTTATTCAGCAACCCTCTGCTTCTCCCATCTCTCCCTGTGCAGTCGTATCAGATACTACGTGCGAGGAGAGACCTGAACTCTATCCTCCCAGTCAAAGCCATCATTAATAAGGAGTCATCCAGGACGTAAGGGATTCCACTAATTAGATTAGCCGACTGGAATTTTCTACCTCAATACAGGCTTGTCCCCAGAAATGTTGCGACACCACCTTGGGATGTGCTGAGACAGGAGTCCCACTGCCTCCCCCTCCACACAGGAACAAGGACCCTGAGACTCAGAAAACCCCTGACTGCCTTCACACACAGACGGTCCAAGTGTCGCTCACATGCTGTATGTTCTGTGGCAGTACGTACTAAAAATACCACACACGCTGTCAAATGCTTCTGCCAAATTGAGGGTAGCACTAACGCTTGGTGGTAGAAGGTTTGTGTTTACGTTATTAGAGCACATGAAGTTGAAATAACATCTGGATGTATCGGATTAGTCAGCCTCAGTCTAAAATCAGATTATCTGCTCCAATTTCACATTTGGTCACATCTACGTGACAAGAGCCATACTCAAATTTCTTTGAGATGCTGTGCTAGTTTTTGCCAAAACTTTCCTCTAAATTACATTTCGCCCTTCTTTTTTCAAATGCATTATTATTATTATTATCATTGTTATTGAAGAACCTCGTGAATGATCACAGTATTAAGGCTCGTTAAGCTGGTCTGAACACGGCCCTTCATTCACAGTCTAAATGACTTTAATGAGGTTTCTAGAGGGCTGCGAAGAGGAACGTCTCTCTTACCTTCGTTACTCACTGTCTGGCATTGTTTTTTCCTGAGACCGGTGTTTAGCCTATGCTGTGTCTGTGAAATTAGGCTCAAAATGCTAATTTTAAGACATAGGCAATGTGTGAGTCACTCATTAAGAATTTCTAGTCGCATATGTCACATTGAGAGTGATTTCCTTTTTTGGCCTGCCCATTTATTTTTTCTTTTTGTACATTTTGTACAATAAAATACTGAGTTTTAGATGTTTATTTAAAGAATTAAAAGTTTGAAGATGTCGGATAGGCTTAGTCCTGCTTTATGTGTGAATGCTGTTGTAGACCGCATTGGTTATGTCAAAGCCAGGTGCCAAAGGGTTTATATTGCAGCACTGCTGACAGCTGCTGTCGTTGTTTTATTTGTTTACACCAGAATATCGACAAATTTCGTTTGGTGGCACCATTAAATCCACATTAGGTAACTTGATAACACAACACTTTTTTGTAGAAAATGCTTGAATTCTAATTATATCCAGATATAAATCTTATCTCTGTTGTGCCTGCCACTGACGTAATCTGTTTTGGGAAAACCTCTGAGCCCAAAAACACCAGAAATTCGCACGAGGGGGATCATGAACTCAATGGTCAATCATATATTAAATGGGAGTAGTTGTCGAGGCAGACCTGGCAGGTCAGAGGTGTAGGAGGGGGTGATGAGATTTTGTCTAATTCCACCAGCTCTAAAACAAACCTACAAACTTGCTGTTTTATTGTAAAAATGTTTTGATTATTTTGGATATTTTGATAAATTCTTAATAAAAGGTTATGGTATTTAAACGCACTCCAATATCAATAACTCATTAGCATAATATACAATGTGTTCATTATGAATCCAAGCCACAGATAAGTTGAACTAATTAGTCACAGCGTGACTGCTCAGCCTTAAATATTAACTTACATTAACTCTACCTAATACACACAATTGTTGGTAATAAAAAGTCATACCGCATTGTTTTGTTTGTCAAGTTATTCCCGGTTCACTGACCTCTGATATAACGAAAACAAAATATGCAGCTCTTTACAATTTATCATCCCTGAACATTCTGAAACAAAGGCTGGCTCTCGAATATTCTCATCCTTTTTCCTTGTGTGCAGATTTGTTCTGGGGCTTTAACGCCTTATTACAGTTTTATGACTTTAGCATGGTGTCAGCACAGCGAGTAGGTTTGTGCCAAGCATACTTTCAGACTGGCTGGGGGGTGGGTTCTCTTACAGCACGACCTATATTTAACTGAGCAAAGGGGATTTTGATCTTAAAGTCACAAAGCCTCAAACAGTCAATAGCCCCCAGCACAGATCTGTATCATTGTAATGTTAAACAAATCTTTTGTGAAATGTCATTAATCGATTATTTGAAGTGTTTTTGTTTTCCAAGTGAGACCTGCATACTGAATGCTCCTCACTGCCCCGTCCCACTTCATCCCCACTCCCCTTCAGTCAGTCCCCACTCACTCTATTTCTGGCCCCTGCTGAGTCAGATGGATGGCTCCCAACTTGGTATGACACTAACAGGCAGACCAGCTCTGAATTCAGAGAGGCGGAAACCATTAGAAGGACATTAAAATCCACAAAAAAACACATTTTGGACCACAAAGGGGCAACTGGAGGATATAACTAAGATGGAGGAATGTGAGAGTCTGGACTCAGACATGGCAGAGTTAAGGGAGTTTCAATGTGAGGCTCCAGAGACCATCGACCAGGACGATGAAGACGAGCTGGAAGAACTGCAAAACAGGTGCTTCGCCTGATATTTAGCTCATACAGCTGTTTGGGACTTACAAGTGAATAACCTTGATCATTATCATTAGTGTGATTTAACTACTGATCCCATATTGTAGATATCGTGTATTGTGTGTCATGTTTTCTGCTATGTGCTTTGCCCTTGTCATAAATAGTAGAAGACGCTGATATATAGTACATTTCAAAAAAGGCCAAACATCTCTCTAATGTTACATCAGTGACGTTGTGAGCCCTCACTTTCTGCAACCCTGTTGGGGCCCAGCAGGAGTGACAGCTCAGAGTTGATTTGATCACAATTTGCATGACGCTGTCCCACTGACACTGTAAGCCTGGAGATCTACACTTTTATAGCAATCACCTAGAGAATAGATTAACTAAAGCTATCATATTTCTTTTCTGATTATACTCGCTTATGTCCCACCTCAGTGGTCCAAGATGTGATGGGTGATATCCAAGCTGGCACACCAGCTATGTTTGGATTTGATTCATTGGTTTGTTCTCAGCTTACATTTCACTGAGCTGCGCCAAAGGAATCTCCTCTTGCAGTTAGTTAGATATCATCTTGTAAATAGTATAAACTGTGTGTCCTTCTACTTCTAACTGTGTGTTTCTTTCTCTGCAGTCTGCGAGAGGTGGTCCAGGATCCGTCTGTGAAGCCCAAACTGCAGTGTGTGATGGTGGATCCGTCCTTCTCCATGATAACTGTTCAGAGCGAGGACAGTGGTATTGTTTGGGAGACAGCCTCCAGCCGCTGCTCCACACCCTGGGCCTCTGAAACCAGCTCCATCTCTGAGGGTTACAGTATGGAGGGCTCTGGAGCTGCAGGCAAGATCACCATCGTCTTTGACGAGGAAAAAATCATCCGCAGGAGGACAAGGTCTGGAGGACGGAGCAGCAGGTTAGGAGACCGGCTCAGCCGACCTGGTAGCTCAAGATCGGCTTCAGCTCTGGGAGTGGAGAGGCTTGAGATGATGGAGGTTTCCGTTCCCAATGTCCCACAGGAGAAAATCGACACAGGACCAGACTTGGATGAAATTAAAGACAAAGATCAGCAGCTCTTTAGTTTGATCTCAGAGGGTTATGAGATTCTCAACATCAGAGTCCCGTCTAAACTCCCCACTGTTGACGAGGAGGAAAGCACAGACCTGCAAGACAATTTGTGCTACCTAGAACAAACTCCCAGGATTAAGACCCGGAACCAGCACGACTGGGCACAGCAACAGAATCATGTATCACCTGAGGAGGAGGGAGTTGAGATACTGGACAACAAAGAGGTATTTCTTTATCTATTTGGATGAATTATGTGGTTGTTATTATTGAAGTGTTTTTAAGAGTTAGAGAGTTTAGTTTGTCTTTTATAATTCTTTTTAATATTATAGAAATGTCCTAATTTGACTAATTATGATCTCCCAACAGACCTCAGATCAGCCTTCAGTAGACACTCACACAGGCCGTCAGAAAGATGGTACCAGTGATATGGACTACTTTGAGAAGTTCACACTGTTGGATGACACCGTCCCTGCAGAACAAGCACCAGAGCTACAGGAGGACGTAGATCAGCAAAGATCATCAACGCCCCAGACCGAAGAGCTAAAGCCTGGTGAGGAGGCAGCCACAGACAGCCCAGCCACATCAGAAGACTCGTTTGTCTTTGTTACAGATGTGGACATAGCCGCGGAGCATCTGGATGAGGTGTTCTATGGAAACAGAGCTCAGGCTGATGCACTGCAGCAAAGACAAGACAATGAGACAGATGAAAGAATGAGATCGAGAAGAGAGAGCCAGAGATCTGTGAAGGAAAGCGGTTCAGTGCTGTTTGGAAGTGAAGAGACTACCCTAAAGCCCATCTTTATCTCCCCGGGACCCCCAAAAATTATCGACCCCATCCTGCTGGAGGAGCCCACCGCCATGTCCTTCATGTATTCAGACCTTTACGAAGATGCTGTGGGCGAGAGGACAAAGAGCGATGAGGAGTGTTCTGAGGCAGAGAGCGTGGCATCGGAGAAATCTTTCAGGGGGTATTTGTCTGATCCGGAGGAGGCAGACGGCTACCTGGAGAAGTTCATTTTAAAAGATGAAACTCCCACACTGGACATTCAGCCAGATGTCGTGGAGGATAACAGGGAAGGAAGGATGCTTTGGTCACAATCTGAGTTTGAAATGACGGGGTGTCTAGCACGAGCTGTTGAGGAAAAAGAAGAAGGAGAGGGGGACAAGGGAAAGATGGATGACACAAAGATGCAGGGGGTCAGCACCTCACTGATTAGGGAAGATTTACAATTAGGAAAGACCGAGGGGGAAGAAAGGGGGGAATTGCAGAGCTCCGTGGTGACTGAAGAGGAGACAGTTTTTGTCAGTGGAGCTCCAGAAGATTTGACACAGGAGTCCAAACCAAAGGAGACAGAGATGGAGATGGACCAGGAAGTCAAACGCAAGGTGGAAACTGTCCAGGGTGAGAGCAGCACCGACAGGCCAACACCTGAAACTCAACAGATTGAAATAACAGAGGAGAGTAAGGAATGTCAAAGAGACGAACCAACAGAGAAAATGAAAGAAGAGAGCATTGTTGAAACAGAACAGACCCAAAAAATGGAGGACGCTGTCCAAGAACTTGTGAAGGATACAGAGGGGTCAGAAGTGAAATCTGACATACAAACAGAACCTGCTGAGATCAAGGCCACTGACTCCAAGACGGAGGCTGTCAGTGAGATCATCACAACCAAAGTCGAAGAACCTCTGATTGCAGGATCAGAAGAACCAGAAACAGAACCATCACCTGAACCATTGTTGTGTGACAAAACAGAGACAGCTGTGCCTGAAAATGCTTCACTTCTGAAGATCATCCCTGCAGAAACAAGTAAAGAATCACAACACACATCTCACGAAAAAGAGATGCAAATTCAAGATCAGGTTTCTCTTCAGGGGGCACAAGGGGTCCCCACAGGCGAAGTTCAAATAGAGGTCACGGGAGACAAAAAAGACCTGGAGGCTCACCTGAGGGAGAAGCAAATGCCAGAATCTATCAATGAAGTTGACAGTGTTGATCAGGAAATCGGGTTAAAGACTGACATTTTGGTTGAAGTTACAGAACCTCTGATGGCAGAGAAGGCCCAGACAGATACTGATAAGGAACAAGTCGAAATCACACAGACTGAACTAGATGAGTCAGTGCCTGGCAGCGAGTCTGAAACACACCTGATAGCTGAAGTCAAAGCCAAAACAACTGCAGAAGACAAAGAAGCTGTTGTGGAGATGACAGCGAATGTAAGTGATGAGATCATCCTTCTCGTTCCCAAAGGACAAACAATAGAGATGGACATAGAGATAGCTCAGCCATCAGAAAAAGTTATCGAAATTGATCAAATATGTCTCCCTGAAAAGGGGCCAGAATACCCAGAGCCTCTTCCAGAACCAAATGAAAACATTCTGACAGAGGCTCAACTGGAAGAGAAAACTGAAATTCCAGAACCAGGAGCAGAACCGACAAATGACGTTAACAGCAGCTGCTCACTTCCAGGTCTTTTGGAAGAGGCTGACATACAGGAGGAGAAAATGGAAAGAGACTCTGAGGAAGACACGGGGGTCGTTTACCCTCTCAGGAGCTTTACTCCACAGGAGGATTTGTCTGGGTTACTGAGAGAAGATAAACCTTCAGAAACAGAGGTGCACAAGGTGGCAGATGTCCCTGAAATAGACATAAGTATAATGGATGTATGTCCAGAGACTGAACCACATAGAGAGGATATAGGGCCAGAGACGGAGCTGAAGAAAGAGGCTGTAGTTCCAGAGACGGAGCTGCAGAAAGAGGTTGTAGTTCCAGAGAAGAAGGAGCAGAAAGAGGTTTTAGTTCCAGAGATGGAGGTGCAGAAAGAGGTTGTAGTTCCAGAGATGGAGCTGCAGAAAGAGGTTGTAGTTTCAGAGATGAAGGAGCAGAAAGAGGTTGTAGTTCCAGAGATGAAGGAGCAGAAAGAGGTTGTAGTTCCAGAGATGGAGGTGCAGAAAGAGGTTGTAGTTCCAGAGATGGAGCTGCAGAAAGAGGTTGTAGTTCCAGAGCTGAAGGAGCAGAAAGAGCTTGTAGTTCCAGAGATGGATGTGCAGAAAGAGGTT
>OMNV01012149.1:1477-17478 GCA_900303265.1 Brotula barbata | reverse complement strand
TCATGAGTTATGCTTGTTATTTTCATGGACAGGATACGTATATGAGGAGGGCCCACGGCAGGATACAATCCATGTTGTCAGTGGATGGGCGTGATTACGTGTGGGCGTGGCACTGAAGAAGAGCCAAGCACCACAGCATTGGTGGTTCAGTGGTAGAATTCTCGCCTGCCACGCGGGAGACCCGGGTCCGATTCCCGGCCAATGCAGTAGTTCATCTTTAAGTATAGCTAAGGCAGTTTTGGAAGGTGAATAATGGATTCTCGTCATTGCATCTCGACCCCTCGTCACTGAACATTGCTTGTGTGTCATAGGAAACCCTTTTGAAATTGTCTGAAGATACCTATGAGATTTCTTATGAGCTAATTTGCCCTTGTCATAGTTATGCTTGTTATTTTCATGGACAGGATACGTATATGAGGAGGGCCCACGGCAGGATACAATCCATGTTGTCAGTGGATGGGCGTGATTACGTGTGGGCGTGGCACTGAAGAAGAGCCAAGCACCACAGCATTGGTGGTTCAGTGTTCTTTTTGGATAGATTTGAATGCAGTTCGTTGTGTCATGCCAGAACAGCATTGATGGTTCAAGTGTCATTTCCATTGAGAAGTGTCACTTTGTATTAATGATTTGTCTTCAAACACCTGTAATTTTCTCCTTGTTTTCTGCCTTTTTGTTAGTAACACTTTTGTCGATTGTCTCTTTTAATACTTCTAACTGTGAATTATTTCTGTTTTTTCCATAGAACATTGAAGGTGTTGAGTCTTTCTCCATCTCCTTCTTACTGCCATGAGTTGGAGTTTCCTTACTCGCCTGCTGGAAGAAATTCACAACCATTCTACATTTGTTGGAAAGATCTGGCTCACAGTCCTCATAGTTTTTCGAATTGTGCTTACGGCTGTTGGAGGGGAGTCCATCTACTATGATGAGCAGAGCAAGTTTGTGTGCAACTCAGGCCAACCAGGCTGCGAGAATGTGTGCTATGATGCCTTTGCTCCACTCTCACATGTCCGCTTCTGGGTCTTCCAAATCATTGTGGTGGCTACACCTTCACTCATGTACCTGGGATACGCTGTCAACAAAATTGCACGAGCAGAGGAGCAAATCAGTGGGGGAGTGAGTGGTTTGTCCCAGAGGAAACCGAGGAAACACTACCTCGCAGCGAGAAGGCAGCACAGGGGCATTGAAGAGGCTGAGGATGATGATGAAGAAGACCCAATGATATATGAAATGGCTGAGATGGAGAGCGATAGTGGTGGAGGAGCAAAAGTAAGCAGTAGTGACAGACAAGGAAAACCTAAGGTACGCCACGACGGCCGTCAGCGCATCAAGCAGGATGGTTTAATGTGCATTTATGTCCTCCAGCTCTTGGCCCGCTCCTTTCTGGAAGTTGCTTTTTTGTGTGGGCAATATGCTCTGTATGGTTTTTCAGTTCCTGGCACGTATGTGTGCTCAGGCCTACCCTGTCCCCACAGTGTGGATTGTTTTGTGTCAAGACCCACTGAGAAAACAATCTTTCTCCTCATCATGTACATTGTTTCTCTGCTCTGTCTGGCACTCAATATATGGGAGATGCTCCACCTGGGCTTGGGTACCATCTGTGAAATTGTACGCTCACGTAGGATGCGGCTTCCTGAGGATGAGTCATACAGGTTGACAGGGGAACCAGGATCCCTGAATGAGGCAATAACAGGTGGAGAGGACTACGGTAGCTACCCTTTATCCTGGAATTCGCCTTCAGCTCCACCAGGATATAACATTGCCATCAAACCTCTTGCTCTGTCCACAGGGTGCCACGACCAAGCACTACCAATCACTGATATCAGTAATGCCAAGATGGCATGCCGGCAGAACAATGTGAACATTGCCCAGGAGCACAACACCCGTACTAATGAAAACCTGTGCAAAGGAGGGATTGCAGATGGCCCCATGAGTCTTCATAAGGAAAACTGTCAGCCTCTGTCCATACTGGAATCTGACTGTCAGGCACACAGCCAGCAGCCAAACTACAGTAATAACCACAAGCCTCAGGGTGACCGTAAGCACCGGCAAGCCTCAAAACACAAGATATGTTCGGACAGGAGGAGAAGCAACAACAGATGTGGACAGCAAAAGGGTTCAGAGTGGATTTGAACTGCACGGTTTTTTTTTTTGGTTTTTTTTTACAAAGTGTATAAAATAATATGTATTAGAGGAAGAACAAGACAAATTATACTCAAAATACTGTAGTTTCATTGGTCAGTGGTTCATCGGCTTTGTTCAGTTAATGTCCATGTTAAATGATCATTTTTGTAAAGTATGTCTTCTATATCAAAATGTTGGTCTTTATTTTGCATTGTATTTCAGCTTTTCAGTTTAATTTATAATACATAAGTGGCATTTTTCATCCAAAACTACAACAGATTCAACTACTGTTAAGTCTGTCATTGCTGTAGTTATATGAAGAAAAAAAATTCTGTACCCTCCATTAATCTAAGGTGGGGTAAAATAACATATCCACAGAACTTTATTAATAACCATTGCTACCAGGTATTACTCATATGACCCCTGTTAATCCCGTATAGATACAGGTCTCCGTGTTGTTACCACAGGTGCCTTAACTTCAACAGTCAAGGAGCTATTCTTTGAAATGGAATGACTTTTTTCTGACAAACAAGCCCTGTAACTGTAGTCGTGCTATTGTTGTGGCTCAATAGCCCCACACAGGGAACAAAGCTTTAAACAGTATTGCTGTTTCTGAAATGGCAAAATTGTACTCTGTTTTTTCATCAACTATTATGTATGTTATGCACGTAATGCGCACTTATAATTATAAAAGACAGATACCATTCACAATACAGCAACAGTGGAAATGCTGTGTTTGCGTTACATACGTCATCCTTCTTGACATTGACTTGATATGTGCCATGTGCAAGGCTACTTTTTGCTACTTAGGTTTTTATATTTTATGGGAACATTTTACCGTTTCAGCCAGTTACTTTTGTCAGGGATGACGTTGACCATTTGGCTCAGCTGCAAGTTTTATGCATGTTTTCAGATGTTTACATATTTTATGCATGTATATTTTATATTGTTTGTCCGTGAAGGAGACAGACAAGTAAGGCCTAAGTATTCAGTTCAAAAAACAATTGAGAGAATTTAATATTTCTGAGATTCAGTGTGTGCTATTATCAAGATGGTATGAATGCTCTATTTGGTGGTGATGTGTTATTAAGTTATCCTGTTTAGTTTTCCTAAACCATACTTTTCATTAAGATTTGTTCATTTTTATGATTTTTGTGACCAAAAATGGTACCATTTCTACATGTCTGGTTGAAAGAACCACATGCCATTAATGTACATTTTGTTTGCAGATTTCAAATTAAAATGTCATTGAGGTTAGTCCTTTGAACTGAGTGTTTCCACTGAGTGGAAAGCATTTCTTTAGTATAATATGCATGTTTTGAGTTATTTACGTGGTTATAAATGAAAATCATATTTCTCTTCAAGTTTTTGTTGGACTTTACTCAGAGTCTGGTGTCCCATCTTGACAGTATATAAACAGCAATATTTTATGAGCTGAGTGATGAGTGGTTATATCCGTTAAATCCTATTTCTACTTGAGTTCTCATCACACCAATGTTTAAGAACAGAAACGCAAGTCAATATAACGCCTTATTAACTAATACATCGCCCTCCACTGGACAGGACGGGTAAATAGAAATACTGCTTGACTCAGTTAAGTTCCTACATGTTTTAAATATGTCATTCTAGGAATATACCATTAAGTATTCCTGAAAGATCTGATTGTCAGACTTTTAATTTTTAATTAAAAAATTTTTTTTGTTTGTAAGCATTTACATTGGATTTTTTTAAAATAATAAAGCGTGATGTTTTTGTGAGTTGTTAGCAGTCCAACATAAGTAAAGAAAAGTGTGGAAGAGGGATAGTAGTGAATCATTTGAAGTATATGTAGCGAGTGTAAGATGTGAACATATCTGTTTTTACTGCTCTTTGTTGGGTAGAAGATAAAAAGCCAAAAAACATGTTGTGATATGTACAAATTTACTGGTACTATCGACTGGTTTAACTAAAGGGAATGGAAAAGCTTGACAAGCCTTAATTATTGAACTCAAGATCACGTGTTAGTGTTTACCAAGATAGATTTTTTGTGGATTCCAGCTCATGGTGGATAATGAAGTGCCATATAAAGTAGTGAAAGCAGCAGTTCTTTATGAAGAGGTTGATGTAGTCATCAAGCATGATTTAGATTAGATTTTATTGATTTATGTGTGGCAAACTTGATTATTAATGACTTACGAAATGCCTGTAAAAAGCTTGTTAAATTTATCCAGAATCTTGTAAACAACACCGCTTTATTTCCTTTAAATTTGACGGTTCAGTTACAAATTGATTTACCAGTGTTTAAAGGGTTAGTGAAGATCTGATGCTTTCAGATTATATAATTCCATTTACCAATTTGTCCAGTTAACATATCTCTGAATTTTGGAGTAAATAAAATAGATAAGGTTAAGATCAGGTAAACGGGGGGGACCGATTTTGGATTAAATTCAATTTTGTCCACAATCATAAACTGTATTTTTCATATTAAACGGCAGGTGGCAGCAGCACGTCATAGTTTAGTCTGTTGTAATCTATGAAGAAGGAGAAGGAGGATGTGACGCGCCTGTCTGCGCCACTGTTTTTAAAAAGCGGCGGTTCCTCTTTATCATCTTTTTATGAACTTCTTTTTCACAATTTCTCCCAAACAGTGAAAAGTAAGTGAGCTTTTTTTTTTAATTTCTACCTAATAATTGTGTAAAATTTACCCTGTTAGACATTTCATGCATATAAACTAACAATACGTATGTGTGTACGATGTAAGCTAGTGTGCGGAAAGCTAATCGGTCATAACATGGTTAACTGTGTACCTGTATGTTCATGTTTATTTTATGTAGAGCGTTTTACATGGTTCCACAAATCGACAGTGCATGTTTTTAAACTATCTTGTTAATTGATTTATTGTTTTAAGATGTTTGCATTTCAATGTGGTGTGCGTGGTTGACGGCAGTTACTTGTGTAAGACAACGGCGGCGCTACTGTTCATACTCTGATTTGAGGTAGAAACACTACAGAAGTTTATTACAACTTGGTAATCATAATGCTTTCTGTTCTCACTTAAGACTTTATCAATAAGTTAATTTAAATTATTAATATTGTTTAGTTAGTCACTCACTGAGGTAAGAGCTCAATGTGTCTATAAAGTTTGTTTTTATATTCTAGTGGAAAGCTCAAATATATTAGAATGCATTTTGGGAAAATCAGTATAAAACGATTATCAACCCATTCAGAATAAAGAAAAAATTTAAAAACACTGCAGTTGAAAAATTTATGAGGTACTGTAATGGAAATTATGATTTTTTTTTTTTTTACACAGTCTACACATTGAATTATCACTGGGTTACTAAAGTGAAAAAGCCCATTACATTTATCAATTCATCCTCACTGTAAGTGTCCAAGTTCCGGAAATTCTTGGAGAAAATCTTGGGAATGACTACAGAAAAGCTGGGAAAAATCCTCACCGTTAAATTTGCTAAAACCATGAAATGTTAATCCCAAACAGTCGTGAACAACATTGAGACACTCGGAATAAAACGAAAAAATTGGGGATAATTCTGGAACATTGAAATAATTCAACCAACAATTGAAAAACAAAAACAAACCTGGCAGTGTTTCTCTGAAAGTGGACTCAATTACTAATTGATTCTTAAGAAGGTGAAGCCACCTGTCTCCTTGAATGTATTTTTTCTTAATGTAATGTTTGTTTTGTCTTATAAGGTGGTGGTGTTTCTCTCGGCATTTGTAAGCTCCTTTATTGAGCCAGGATCATGCAGCAGGCTTCTGAGGCCCAAGGTCTTCTGGGCGCCCTATGTCCTGGCCCAAAGAGGCTGGATGGGAAGAGCTTCTACCTGGACAGTGTGAAGAGCCGCTCATCAGCCCTGCTTGTGGAGGCCATATCGCTTCTGGGAGGGGTAAAATTGTGGAGGGGATTAGGTCTTTTGTAATGAGTAAAGATAAAGGCAGTGTGCATGCACAGCCTATCATTAAGATAAAAACACTTATTGCTTATACACAGGCACCATATAACAAATAATGTACAGGTTTCCATTTTGTAAGTCTAGATTTGACAAGGGAAAATCCTGAGTGTATGATGTTTTCTTCTTTTGTAGCGGATTGAGAGTTTCCTGCATAAAGATGTGACTTTTGTTGTAACTGGGAGTCAAGAGAGCCTGAAGGTGCCAAGCTCTGTTGTTACCAAAGCAGGGACAAAGGTAACACAGCAAGAAACCCATCGTCCCACAAAGCAGAAACAGGGTTTCCTCAGCAACACTGACAAAGAGCGACCAGGCACACTGAGACAAATGGTACAGCACAACACTCACATGATTTACAGACACGTTGTGTAATTTATTTTTTAAATCTGCGTTGGTAAATAACTTGATGTGAAGTACTAAATATTGATGTTAGAATCCACGTTTTATTGCGCATTTATTTTCATATGAAACAAAACAATTTCTTTCAATGTTGCTACCCAACTCAGTTGGCCAGTCATCTTGTGTGGGTGTGGTTACATGGTTATCTAGATTATATTTTGTCTCTAAAGAATGTTTGTCTCTACAGGGTTGTGGCAGCCGGGGGAAGGCCTTACTTGAAAAAGCCATTCGCAACAACGTAAGTCATCCCATCACAATGTGGTTTATGTCTTACTGTATGTTTCTGGGGTTTTTTTTAGTTTGATATACTCCTGATAAAGGTGTTAAGATTAATCCCAGTTCCGTCTTCATTTGACTAATTGATTTTAATTCACAGGAACGACTGCATGGAAGCAGTGTTATGGCAAGTGCCCAGTCGTGGGGAGTGAAGATTTTGTATGTGGATGGTATCCTTTTCACAATGTGTTTTTATAAACCTCAGATGTGGATTGTGTATGTGCGCATCCCATACACATGCAGTGCAGTGAATGCCTGTTCACAGCAGGGGGCGCTGTGTTTGCATCTAGCTCCGTGTTGCTCTGAAAATGCCTTTGGCTGTGGAGATACCAAGTTCTTTAGCAGTGAACCGACCTTGATGTTCTCCTTAATGTTGCATCAGATGTTATTTTATATTTAAAGCAGCTGACTCGGGAAAGTTTTAGTGCTAAACACAAAAGAACAGAGGTAAGGTGTTAAATTCCAAATTCTTTCACTTCACTAGACTTGAAAAGAAAAATGAGTGGTCATGTATATCATGACCACTCATAACAAATGTAACATAACAAATGTAACAAACTCTCAAACAATCTCAGAATTCACGATGAGATAATAGAAGATCCATTCAAATACCACTAATATAAAGTTCACAAGTCTTGAGTTAAGTTTTTGCAAGCTAGCTCTTCATAATTACACTTTTTTTCCCTTTTTTTAATGCAGAGGACTTACAGCAAACAGCAAACTCCTGTTGTTAAAGGTTAGTTTATATACAAGGGATGTTAATGTGTTCATTTTATTACAATAGTTTGCTAATTCTTCCTAATTTTTTCCTCTCTGTCGACAGCTTCTGCTTTAAGGTCTCCCTTTCTTAAAATCGAAGACTCAAGCAGGTGAGGTTGTGTCTTGTTGACTTTGACTTACTTCTTTTGTATCAGAGTCATGAATCATGGTTTCAAAAGTGCAACAATGCAACTGAGCAAGGACATCTGTGGTAGAGACACGGGCTGAAGTCCTCCAATGTTTCCAATCCAAAAAGGCCCAGCACCCTTTCCTGCCCAAAAAGATAAACCATCACGATGTGGGAGTCATGCAGGAGAGGAGTTTTGCTTGTGACCTGAAAGAAAGCAGACCACACTCATGTCACAGAAAGACCTGATAATGTTTGAGGACCATCTTTTCTCATTATCTCCTCTTTGCCTAAATCAGACAATGAAGAAAGATGAGCTGCAATGGAGAAAGATAGAAAGTACAGTACTTAATTGAGTAGAGCAAGGGGAAATATTTTTTATTTTTAGAACTGCCATGTTCATACAGTTTGTGTTTTGCATCCAATTAGAAGCTTTCAAGCATAAAGACTGAACAACAGAGTGGCAGTAAGCCGTCCGTGTGTTTGTGCGATTACTCCCCCAGCGGAGGCCAGGTTTAGAGGCTTACATTTCAGTCCAGATGATTTTCTTAATTGATCCCGTTAAGGAGTTCCTCCGGGTAATGTGACAAGCCCCCTCGGTGAAGCTGCTCCCCAGGAGTCCAGAGCTCAACCGTATACGATTTCTATTTGACAAGGCTGCTGCTCTTGCAGGGGAACTTTACGTGCTAACAGTTCCTTTCATTTGCCTTCTCATTACAGTTAATTGAAGTGCCCTAGTGACGGTATTAGGCTCATCCTATGACAGCTGAAACAATATTAGCCTGGCTGGCATCTACTGCTGTGATGTAATCTGAGAGAGATATTTGGAATGTAAACATTTTGAAGTATTTTCCAACTGTCTATATCATGGCAGTTATAATAGTTTATTTATCATTATTTTTTTTACCTTTTGGCCGCATGAAATATTCAGATTTACTTGCATAATTAAACTGCTGTTTTTTTCATATATCTAGGAAGTACAAGCCCCTGCATATGCAGTCTATGACCTTCCCCTCTCTGTGGTATTCGAGCCGATTTAGTCCCTTTGAGGTGCCTCCTCCTTTTGAAAAGCTGACAGAACAAGGAGAAACTAAAACCAGGTTCGTTTCAATGTGGATAAGTCTGGTTTCACAATACCAGACAAATACTGTATGTGAATATCAACTCTAGCTCATTTAATTGAATTACTTTAATAAAGATAGCTTGTGTTTTTATTCTGTTCGATTAGGCAAAAGAATAAAGCTGGTAACAGCATTCAGGAGAACTCTCAAACGCAGCTGAGCTGTAATCCTTCACCTTGGCGGCCACGTAGAAAGGACCTGGCTTACTGTGAATGCTGCCGTCAACCCTTCACTAATTTAGAAGAGGTGGGAATCTTTATATTGTTGCAGTACTTTTTGGCAAATTTTTATTCCTCTGGTTTGGTCATTGATATGCTCTTTGTTGGCCATTTCAGCACTTACAATCTGATCAACATCGTCAGTTTGTCATGGATTCCTCTAACTACAGTCTGGTGGACCAGCTCGTGGTTCATATGTCGCCAGGATTCAATCTTGATCCATCCCAAGAAGAGGAGCGCAAAGACATGTGGGTTAAGATCCTCAGGCTACAATTAATAATTATCATGTTCCTGTTATTCTGACACTGCTGTTTCTCTAAATATTGTAGTGCTTTTTCTAAACGTATGTGTTCACTGGATGATGTTTGATATTTTATTGTCACCTTTCCCAGATCGCCAACTCCTTCACCCATTCAAGACACCGGTCTTGGTGAGCTGGAGCCACTCACTGATGCTGAGACAGAGGATGCAGTTCAGGCACTGCTGAACCAGGGTTCATCATTCAATACTCTGGTTTCCAACCCTACAATGAACCTGCTTTCCTTTGGCCCTGCCAGTCCATTACCTAAGTGTCATAACCCAAATTCAACCATTCCACTTGCTGACAGTCAGCCTTTCATTTCCAATACAGACTGTCAGTTCCCTGACAGTCAAGCTTGTGCTTCAACCCCGGCCATTCCCTCACTGGATGCTGTGTCGCCGCCCAGCTGTTCAGCCAGCCAGCAGCCCCATACTCAAAATCTCTCCCCTTGCCCTGACATCCAGTGTCAGTCCCCTGACCCCTATGAGCTGCCCCCAGTCCTCAGCCCACAAGTTATTGACCCATCCCAATTTATGGAGCCTCACAGCCCATACTCAGAGCCCCCTGTGCTCAGTCCTCAGCAGTACATTACAGAGGAAGCCATGGAAGGACACACTTTTGAATCTGAGACAATAGAAATTGTTTGCCCTGTGGCGCAGACTGGGGCAGAAGTCGCACCACCAGCTCAGCCTATGGGATTCAGCAGACCTGTATGTTTAAACACTGGCTCGGAGTGTGCTGAGCTGGCTTTGTGTCGATCTTTGTCCCTCCCTCAGCTGTCAGTGACGAAACGCAACCCTAAAAAACGCTGCCGATCTGCCAGCCCTGAACTATACAACCCAAACAAAAAGAAGAGGACATCGATGGATTTTGGATGCAGTTCTTCCCGGATTGAACAAGGTCATAAATCATTTGCAAAACCACAAAGTGAAACAGAGACAATGGGCAAGGATTGTTTATTATTGGAGGTCACGCACAAAAAAGGCAAATCTATCAATTCAGACAGCACGTTGACTGTACAACATGGTCACGAGAGTCTACAAGAGGACACGACTCTTAATCCAAAGACGGCCATGCGGTTCTTGCCCATATCCAGTACACGCTCCGTGGAAACCCTCAGTTTAAATGAACCAGCTCTCACCACATGTTGTGTTCCTACTGTACCGAGTTTCAATGAAGCAAGAAAACAGTTTGACATTTTAGGTCTTGGCAGCGCTGCTGCTGCAGCTCAACCATCATGGCCGTTGTTCCAAAGGGCAAGGGTTCCTCCATTTCAGCCCCCGGATGTTAAACCTCACACTGTCCGCTCCAGCCAAGACTCTCAGTCTTCACTATCTCACTGTATCTCCTCTGTCTCCATCGAGTCAGCCCTCATCCCAGACTTAACCGCTTACTCTCAATCGTCATCCGAGTCGGACTGGGACTGTGAATTGTCACGGCTGTGCCCTGCCCTGACCGCAGCCCTGCCCACAGCACAGCAGGGCTGTGAGCTGGACAAGGAAAGTCTTCAGAGGCCCTGTACCTGGCTGCACGACACCAGCTACGAGTCACATCTGCACACTGCCCTTCAGCCTGCAACGCCAATAGCCTCACTTTATGGGGAAGAAATGGAGTCTTCTGCGTTTTCCAGGACTGTGGTACAGATTGTTGAGGTTCAGCACTGATACAGATTTTCTAAAGACAGTTATCCTAAACAAAGGATCTGGTGTGATCAAACTTTGTGCTTGCAGCTGCACATCCCACCTTGGGAAACACCAGGCAGCCTTTATCAGTAAGTTACTAAATAAGTATTTAAAACATGTACTTGGATAAATTGATTATGCAGCTACTTTTAGATTTACATGCTTTTATTTTTTTTAAATATTTTTTGTTGTAGATTCTAAACTCTTCACATGAATTTGAAGAGCATCCATTATTATTTTTCTGGCCTAATAGTCATCATACACTACCCCGAGGCTGCATTCTATATGGCGTGCTGACTCGAGTCTTTTTAGCAGCTATATCCGGAAACGCACCACGGTATTGAGAATTTAATGAGGCTTTTTCTGAAGCATTACTCAATTAGTGTAAGTGCTGCGCTTGGATCAGATCCCACTTGTATGGACGTTGATGGTCAGACAGGCTAAGCATTAGCAGAGTGAAGGACTCGTGCTACCTGTGAGACAGAAAAGTGATTAATGTCAAAGGCTTTTCCTGCCTTTTGAAGGTTGCACAGAGGGCTGCATTTGTCACGGAGAGATGAGTGCTCAGCGGGTGGATAGCAGTCATCTTCACTCATCACATTTTCAAGGGTAAGGCTTCATACTAGAAGCTAAGCAGAGCACAGATGTGATACTAAATGAGAGTGTCACCTTCTTTGACCTTCTTTGGTTACCTCAGAAAGAAAACAAAATATCTTTGGACAAAGCTGATATTCAAAGACACAGATGCAGCCCAGTGTCAAGTTTGCTTCAGTCATAGCCAGAATGCAACATGCAAAGACAAACGCAACACTTGATTCCGGTACCGGATTTGGACAATGTGAAATCTATTCTTGTGCTGTAGCTTTAAATAAACCTTTTACATAACGAAACCTTTCAACTTTTGCTGTTGTTTCTAAAACTGCTGACGCTGCATGTACTTCAAAGAGGAGCCACATGGACAGGAGGCATCTGTGCGAGCGGACAAGGTTATGAGATGGTTGACGTGCCCTTTGCTGACTAGTATAATATTTGTCATATGATCTCCATGTTTTATGTAAAGCTCAGACAGGTTTGTTGAGATGAGGCTCAGGCTAAAACCATAAATGGCAAAAAAATCTTTGTTTATCTTGGTTTGCAGGTCTTTGTGGACTTTGCTGAAATTCTCATTGCATTCTTGCAGGAATCTAAAAGTTGAGCGGTTGGAAGTGCACATGAAGCTGGCTTTCCACGATCTATCATCACTTGGGCAGTTAACGTTTAGATTCTCAAATCTGTCCGTTTCTCACAAACTGGAGGCGATGACCATATGCTTGGGCTGTGATCCAACAGTCACATATCAAAAACCTCTGCTGTTGCTTTGGCTGTCTATCTACTAAAATTGTGACTTTTTCTCTGATTCCATTAAAAAAAGTCTTCATCTCCTCTTCAGTCCACACAGAATGTGATGTTTCTGTAAAAATGTATCGCCACGCCCAGAAATGAAACCCAGGTCTTTCTTAACTATGCCAATCCCTGTTCTGCTTTCTCAGGCTGGTTTGTTTGGATCAGCCAAGTATGAAGTTGAAGATCGCGCTTGAGATTCTGTCTTTGAATTTTGACTCATAAGGCTCTTTCACTGCAACTTTCCGAGTAGGAGGTTGGATTAGTCCGAGATCCAAGCACAATATAAGGCACCATAAATCTCCACACCCACAGTAATCATGTTATCAAAATTCTGAAAATGGACAAATGGTCGTGGCCTCCATGGTGAATGTGGATGAACCTGAGGAATCCAGGGAAGTCAGGGTTCAAAAGTCAAAGGCCAAAGCCAGACTGACCAAAATTTGATGGATTCTCTCCTTTAATTCGTCCAAACTGCCCACCAGGTTTCATGGGTAAATCTAACGTCAGGTGTCACCTCTGTGGGTCCCCGGACAGACGGAGGGTTCCACAGTGGGTGGGCGCATCAGACGCCACGTGCTTCTCGTTTCCAGGTCCGCGGATCCTCGCGCAGCCTCACAGCTCGTGAGCAATCATATCAAACCGAGAGGGTGTGTGTGTGTGTATGGGTATGAGTGTGAGTGTTTGTCTCATCCGGAGAAGCGCAGCGGGAGGAGAGAAATGCGGTCGCCGTGTTTGACGGAACCTCGTCTTCGCTCTCGACGACAGCTGACGCGCTGGATGTAGCGCCGCGTTCGGCGTGCGTGTGTGAGGGAGAGAGAGAGAGAGTGTGTGAGGCTCCATTTAACGGCGCTGAAGCGAGGAAACCACTGGGACTATGTGAGCACCATGCACGCTGTGAGATGCCTGCTGTTCGCTGCAGTGTGTGCACGGTGCACCGCCACAGGTAAACGGCTGGGTGTGTGAGCGCGTGTGCGTGTTTGTGTGTGTGTGTGTGTGTGTGTGGATTGGACCGAGGCTCACAGCTGTGCAGCCAGAAGAAGGCTCGTCTCCACCTCCATCTTCTTCTCAATCTCCATCCTCTGCAGGTCTGCGGGAGGACCGGCGCCCCCACGCAGAGGAGTTCGTTCAGCCCAAGCGGCTCCTTCAACAGATCCACTCCCAGGAGGAGCTGCTGCACAGCCGCCTGGACACCCGGGTGAAGAACGACACCGCCGGGGTGCAGGTCAGTTCTCTGCCGCTTCCTATAGATTCCATAGTGGAGGAACTCAATGGACAACTTTTAAAAGCACAGATACAATCCTTCCCGCGAAGAATGGGTCAAAGCAAGGGGTTTTCAACTGGTGGTCCGTGGCCTTCTGGTGGTACGTGAAAGGGTTGCACGCGGTCCGTGACATTGACTTCACTACTGCCATTTTTTAATTAATTAATTATTTTTTTAAAATAAATTTCTTGTTTGACAATAACCAAATCCATCTTTATAGAATTTAGCAGCTCCATACCAATGTCAGAGTGGATATTCCACACTGGCATACCTCAATTGCCCCTCCCCCCACATCAATGCTGTCCATGGGCCAAAACAGAGTGAAAACTCTTGGACTAGAGAGATGATGAAGAGATCCAACACTTTTTTGCCCATCCCTAACTTGGTGCTTACTCTAGGGATCTCTCAGCAGTTCTTCATTTACCTGTGGCAAGTTGGAATCCACGTTTTCCAAAAATGTTTTTCAGTTTTGTTTGGTTTTTGCTTAATTTCTCCCACTGGGCCTCTTAACTTAAATGATCTGGTGTCATAGCTGGCAAGTGATCTGACCCTCAACCTTCACATCCTACCTGACATCTGCCTCACCTTTGTTTGTCCTCATGCCCGAGCTCATGTGTCCAGTATCTGTCCACACTGGGTTTTTTTTTTTACATCGCATAACCTCTCCCCACACTCTGTGCCCTGCCAGGCCAGGACAGCCCTGCCACTCCACCCTCTAAACCACAAGATTATATTTCACTCCTCTACCTCTCCTCTTTTATTACCTTTGCTATAAGTGTAATCTGGCCGTCAGTCGTTTTGACACGGAGTCGCTCTTCAGCTGCACACTGCGGTCACTCGTGATCCCAGGTCTCATACCTGTAATGATGAGCGTTTTGGTAGTGGTGAGCTTCAAATGAAAGGGAAGAAAATCACATCATGTCAACTGTTCATAAGCCAACTACGTGGATAAGACCAAACATGGGATGTATCTCATTCAATCTATTGTCGTCTTGACTCTGAATACTGACAAACTGATGTTCAGGCTGACAGCCCACTTTAGCCCTTACAAATTGGCAAAAATGTTTTCCGTCGATTGATTAATCAGCTGATGATGTATTGTTTTAACGCTAAAAATAGTGCAATTTAGTGTTTTTGCTTGCTAAAATGGGATTGTTCATGTTAATGTTGGGTTTTTTATACTTTATTATGAAGGTCCAGATGAGGTTTAAGAAAGCTGTTGAAAATGAGCTCCCACTTCACCATCCATTCCAAAGTACTTTTTCAAGTACGGAAGAATGTTGGAGATTTAGGAGATCCGAGTAGTCTGGCACGCCACACAAGTGACTGTGGAGAGTGTGTGCAGCTGGCCAGAAAGCAACCGGAGCCTCCGCAGTGCCTTGTAGGTGGGGTTCACCTTCGAGCAAGGGTAGACAAATCTACGGAGCTCCACTAGAGTTTCCATCCAGCAGAGCTTGTGGGATGGATGAGTTAGTGTCACCTTCAGGGAGAGGGTGTTTCTTATTTGCTGTGGGTGCTGTTTTCTGTCTTTTTCTCTTATCAGTTACCTTGCAAGAAAACTAGAACCCTCAGTGGAACCATGAGTTGAACATTAAAGCATGACCTTGGAGGGGAATGTTTATGAGCACATGCCTCCTCCAAGGTGGAGGCATGTGCAAGGTGATGGAATTGAACAGGTTGCTGACTGAACCATGATCACGCCGCCCAACAAACCTCTGATTCTACCACATGCAGTTCAAAAAATCCTGACGAAAATGTTCCCGTTGTTATCTGTAGCTTCATCGACGTTTCCAATAGAACGACTGACCCCAAATAGAAGTAGGAGAAACACTGATTGGGGAATTAAAATCTAAACTTAGTAGATTCCTTCCTGGGTCATATCTAACCTGCCTACCAGGTTCCATTGATATTCATCCATACATTTTTGAGGTAAGATGGCTAA
Organism: Brotula barbata; assembly: GCA_900303265.1. Lineage (NCBI taxonomy): Eukaryota > Metazoa > Chordata > Actinopteri > Ophidiiformes > Ophidiidae > Brotula > Brotula barbata. The sequence continues at coordinate 1,938 of OMNV01012149.1, read as the reverse complement.
CACACAGCGAGACAAACACCAGCAAAATCACAAACTCCTTGTCTAAGGAAATGAGAAATACAGCAGAAACCAAACCGCCTCCATCATGAAAATACAGGCAGAGATTTGAAAGTTTTTATTCATTTATTCGTGTTGACAAATTGGTCCAACCAAAACCTCCACTTCCGTGAATTGTTAACACGCTCAATAATCAATAGGCTTCGATTGCTCTGGACTTTGTTGCTTTTCATCAATATATCAGTCTCCATCATTCTTCCTTTGTCACTTCCCTCTTCTGTCTTTCCTCCCTCCATCCCTCCTTCAGCCGGTCCATTTGGCCCAAAGCAGCTTCCTGGTGGAGGCCTTCGGCACAGCCTTCATCCTTGACCTGGAGCTCAACCAGTAAGCACACACACACACACACACACACATGCACACAAACCTGTGAAGATGTTCACTTCAGAAATTTCTCCAGAGAAAAA
>OMNV01012125.1:20600-45569 GCA_900303265.1 Brotula barbata | reverse complement strand
GGCGTGTGTGTGTGTGTGTGTATGTGGTAGCAGACGGGCCTGATGTGAGGAAAACAGATGAGTGTGTTAGCAGCTGTATATAGCGCACAGAGTGGATAATCTGATGGTTTGGAAAAAACATTTAATTTCAATGATCTACAGGGCCCGTGTGTGTGTGTGTGTGTGTGTGTGTGTGTGTATCTCTTCTCTCTCTCTCAATAAAAACACTCCTTTGAAACTACCAAGATGGTGGCTGGCAAATTTTAATCACCATATTTGTCATTAATTCATTCCTTTTTCCAGCGGCTCGCTGCTCCGCGCTCAAAGAGCGACACCGTGCTTGACAGTTATTCCAGCTCTCAATACTTTCACTGAAAATTAATTACATTTGTTTATCTCCGGTTTTTACGACAAGAAAAAATAAATTGCAGCCCTGAACGCGCCCAACATCTGATCAAGGACGCACATACTGAAACAAAAAGGAGCTATTCGAGCCTCGGCGCGGCGCATTTATCCGAGAGCGGATTCTGACCGGCGCCGAGGCGACCTCCCGGCGACCTCCCGGCAGCCTACCTGGAGAGAACAAATGGAGCTGCACTCAGGGAACAATTGGACATTTTCACGGCGGTCCACCAGGAATTCTATTGAGCGCACGCCGGCTTTGTTTTCCTGAAGGACTGTGGAAGTGACATCTTCCGGCGCGGCGCGTTTGGACCGCGGCTCGGAAAAAAAGGCCACAAATGACACGATCAAAAAGACGGATGACATCGGAGGAGAGCGGTCGGACACGCTGCCCGTCCCCGTTGGGGACCGGTATGGATGCAATGACAACTAATGGAGGATAATAAGCTGAAGCCGTACGTGTGTATGTTCATTTGGTCCGAGATGATAAGTACTACGACGGTACACAAAGCCGCTACAGATGAACCACGCCGAGCGTTTGGCCTCTGCTGACTCCCAACGCCGAGAGCCGTGACCGCAGAGCGCCGATATTAATCTACGCTCCGTGTTTTGGTTGTATTTGAGCAATTAAAATCCCACAGGGTCCACTAATAAGGAGAAAAACCCCCGAGATGACAGTAAACAGGAGTATTACTCTGTTAATTGGCTGCCCGACAGGTGAAGACACTTTTACTCATAATTGGTCTTTACGCTTTACGGTGTGTATCCACCCGCTGCAGCAGGACGACGCTCGGAGTGCGTGAATGTGTGTGTGTGTGTGTGTGTGTGTGAAGTAAAGGGGATGTGACGTCTCGGCTCGTCTTCTGACAGACCATAGGCGGCATTTTAATCTCCTGACGTGCATCAGTAAGTGTGTATTTATGAACGCTGTCAGGGTTAAATGATTATATGAACGTACTGATCTTAAAAAGGAGATTTGATGAACCTCTTAACAGTGTGTGTGTAAGTCCATCATCATCAGGCTCTGAAGACATGATGGATTCTGCTCTGCGTGTTGGTTCGATGTCAGTATTCTGCTAAGAAACAGACTCTCAGATGAACGCGTGTAAAAATCTTCCTTCCATACAGCCAAACGTTACATTTGAAAGCTAAACATTTGGAAGCAGATGTGCGTCTCTTCCATTCTCCTTCCTCACAAGAGTATTTCTCGAGTGGCACTCTGGGATTTTTGTTGTTCCTTCCTCTGAGCGTTCTCATTCACCACTGACCCACCGTGTCAGTGAGAAGAAAGGAAATCCAAACAATTCATTCCAGTCGTGCCTCTTGACTTGCTTTTGTTCGGTATTACCTTGCCTTGTTTTTTTTGGGGAACCTCTCGTTTTTTGGGCACCTTGAAAACAACCTCCCTCCCTCCTCCTCCTCCTGCTCCTCCTCCTCCTGCTCCTCCTCCCTGCTCGCAGCGTCCTTGAGCCTCAAATCAACTGAAGTTAATTTTATCAGCAGATTAACAGCAGAAAGGAGAGTTTGCTCCTCTTTGTGTCTTTCCGTGCCGACTGAAATCCATTTGATGCCACAGGATTGGCCAAACTTTTGGCAAAATGATTTCAAATTGTTATAATTTTTTTAAAATGAATTTTGCAATGCCTACGGCGGCTGAAGGAAGAAATTTCAATTATTTTTGGCACTCTGGTATGAAAAGAGCGAGACAGAGAGAAACTTTGAGAGTTGAAAGGAGAACATAAGACGCGTGAAATATTAAAGAGACTGCAGATTCACACTGAACTTTCATTATACATTAGACTGCAAATCCTTTTCTGAAAGGTCTGGGATTTCTTTTATTTATTTGAAATAATCCTGTGCTGAATCCCGTCTATGACAAACCAGTTGATTTTATTTATAATGCAAATGAATTTGGCTGCAGATTAAATTTGGTTTGTTCTTTTTTTTTTGCCAAAATAAGTCCTTGGAACTTTGAACAAATTGATCAGAGGACAATTACATATTTATATAGTGCATGTTATGGGGAGAGAAGTTGAAGAAAAGCTGAAAAAGTCAGAGTGAGTGTATAATACTCGGTCTCAGTCATGGCCCAACAAAAACAAAATCAAAGGAAGCGGTGTTTTTAGGCCGTCTGTTTAGTTCTCCTCTGTGTCGATACATATTTCATCAGCTCTCAACAAAGCAAGGCAGGAGCATATTCTATCACAAAGGCCTCTGAACACGGTCCCACGCGTCTGCTGGACAACACACACACACACACACACACAGACACACACAGACACACCAGCTCAATTGTCTCAATGCTGGGGTTGAAGTGTAACAAGTCCAGACTCAGCATAAGTGCCCTTAGGTGAAACAGAAGCTACAGAGAAGGAAAGAAGACCCTCAATTGTCTCTCCAAGGAGAGGAAGAGTCATGAAAAAAAATCACTTTTATCAAAGAGACGACGATACCAAACCAGGACACCATGTCCAAATCACTGCTGCACGTTGGAGGGAGACGCTGTAAATTTCTCCTTTTGGTCACTTGTTTGTTTTTTCAGACTTTTTACGAACTTTCTCGTGTTGCTCTGGAGCTCGCGAAACTGTTCCAAATCCACCGAACGACAGGGGTTTCAAACGTGTGGCGTTCGTCACCACAAGGCGAGACGCAAAGTTTTGGAAGGACGAGGACGGAATGAGCTGATGTCCCTAACCTCCGTGGGTTTTTGGGAAGACCTGGACAAGAAGCAGACCTTTGGGTCCTCCTTCTCGGAGTCTCTTAGCCTCTCTCTCCCTGTGCAGGTCCACTCAAAAGGCTTTCCTCATCTGTTTGTCTTTTTTTTGAGAGGGAGTGTGTAACTTCACGGTGTTTCCTTGGAGACAGCTGGAGGTCAGTGAGACTCTGGAGGACTTTGGGGCCGCACTGCATTCATACCACATTATGGTGGTAATATCTGATGACAGCTCTGAAGTACTTTACAGTCAGAGCTGGAGCACAAAAAGAAACGGTGCACTGAAGGGTCGAACTACAGCCTGTTTTCAACCGAGCGAAGACATTTAACCCTCGAAGTGCTGCTGAATCAACCGGTAATTCAATGTAGTCACTTAGAGGAGCGTGGATAAATTTAATGGGCCTTTTAAAGTAACCCATTAATATCCAGTGTCACCATCCATATATTATTATTTATTTTGTGTGTGTGTGTGTGTGTGTGTGTGGAAACTGCATTAAAAAATCCCAATATCTAGAAAAGAAGTTATAATAAAAAACAAACAAACAAATAATTAAAATGCATGACAGTAACCCAAAGCTATTGCCTTTTTAATTCCACTTCATTCTTATTCTAGGCGGGTCGACTATCATTTCATAAACATTTAACCAGATGGCATCCTGGAAAATTTCGGTATCATTGGTAATTTTCAATACTTTCATCTCAGAGTTTTAGAGGTTAAAGAAGCCCAGAGTTGCTGTGAAATTGAAAATAGATGAATTTCTGTCCTATAGTCTCATACACATCTGGATCGCTCGTCACAGTGGATATGTTATCTCATTATGGATAATTTAGACACATGCATCGTCGTCTTGCGAGTCAAATATCCAGCAAGCCATATTTATTCTTTCTACTTAAGTAAAAATCACAACGGTATCTTCAACGTGTCATGCAGCAATTCGCCGTAATGAACCATCCCCAACACGACATATAGGCTTGCTTTTATTCCATGCATGGCATACAATAATTGTCTTTTTTTTTTCTCTTTAAATAAAAAGCATTTTTTATCAATAATGAGACTCGTGTTCCAGCAGCAAATCTAATATTTGAATGTAATGGCAAACATTGCAAAAAATAACCGTAGGTCTCATATTATACACTTTCACCACCAAGGACAGACACCAGCAAAACGCAGCATAATTCATGAAAAACATACCAAGGTTTTGTACTAATGCACCAAATTATAATAAGTTAGTCAGAAATGATCATCCCCAAAATTTGGCCTTTGTTGAAACATTCAGAACATTTTTTCTTTGAACATTTTTTATTTTTCTTCCTTTACTTCTAAATGCTTCAGTTATTGGCCATTGTGTGACGCTTTGTCCCACATTTTTCTCTGTGTGGGTGGAAAGTGAAGGAAAATTGCACAGTGGTCACGTATAAAGTGCTTAAACTTTCCATTCCAAAAGTAGCACATTCTCGTATTTTTACTATTCGGTCGCGTATTTTTGAAAAGATGCGCTGAGGCAAAAAAAAAGAAAAGAAAAGAAAAAAGATGTAAATACATATATACATAAAATCACAACATGGGTCTGATTCATGCGGTTCGCCCAGATTCTGGACTTTGGGTGTGATGATGTATCGGATGTTTCAGGTCCCTCAAGTTGGATCCAAAATATCATAATAAAGAAATGACAGCAAATAATGTGGACCACGCGGTGATATTTGAATGGATGTAGAAATGTAAACGGATGTGATGCTTTGCTCTAAAAGTGTCGCAGCTGTATTTTAGTACTTCCTCAACTCACTTAACGCAAAAATCCGTGTTTGTCAAAAGACCAGCGACCCCTTTCAAATGCTTAACGCACACAAAGCTGTGCTTTGGTGGAAGTGAGGGGTTTTCAACCTACGTTCGCCCACGGACAGGCAACCTGGGGACCCATCTGGGTGTACCGGTCGTCTTCAGACACTGAACCAGAAGGCCGGGAAATAAAAGGTGTGTTTTCTCTTTGAAAGGACAAACGTGTTTGTGTTCCACACATTAAGTCGGCTGCTGTGCTTTTTGAATTCATCCCCTCGTGTCACTCACAGCAGCCACTCCCTCTCTTCAACTTGACCATCAGGACACAAACGAACAAACGGGACAAACCAACGCGTCAGTCACTACAAAATCAGCCGCTGGGCGATCTGTTTACGGGAAGTCGATGATGGTAGAAATTTGAGTGAGTTCAGCTGGCCGCCATCAGGCGTCATACGAAGCTCTCCTCCATGTTGGAGCACAGCAGGAAGGAGTCGACCAGGCGCGGTTTGATGAGCTGCTGGTGGTCGGCGGCCTCAATGCTGTCTGGACACCCTGCTGCCAGCCTCCTCAAGGCAGCCTGGACACACACACACACACACACACAAGAGGGTAAGGTATGTCATGTAAAACATAAACATATACATTAGCATATAAAAGACAAACACACACACACACACACATTCATACTCAGAAATTGTAACCATTCAAGTTAAATGTGTTTTGCCTCGTGCAGGTCAGAGGTCGGCCCAGGTATTTCACAACTCAGGTGCTTTCACGAGAGCGTGGGTACGACGTACGACATTTCAAACCCATTCATCCACCGAGTCTGCAACACTTACATTTAAGATTATAAATGAAAGCTGAGGGTCCTTTGAAGATAAAAATCCAACACCTACAATTGTGAAACTTAACCCTTGGCTAAAAGGATAAAATAGAATCCCATTAATGTGAATAGACTGTGAAGTGCTGCTACAGTGAGGAGGATCAACATTCCCAGCACAGAGAGGGGGCAGCCCAATTAAGATCCTGACCATAATGCGCCTCAAATACCCTCATCACCCCCAAAGATCGCCTCGCAATAATGACGACCGGAATGAGCGGATGATAAATACGGAGCGGGACTATTATTCATGATATGTACATATTAAAACATCTGTTTGAGATGAGCGATGTGGACGTGGCTTTAAGGTGCTGCAGTCGAGATGTATTTTCGCTTTCACATGTTGCCCTGTGGATGTAATTAAATTGAACCGTGATTTGGAGCGCTCACGTTACACATGCAGGCCTGGTGGTATAAGAGAATATACAGCACATTACTGCGGCTGAAATGTCTGAAATAGGCACTTACTTTAACTGTTGGAACGATATAGATTCAAGACAGGGACGTGTCGGTTCTGCACACACACACAGACACACGCGCACATTACACCTACCAGACAAGCGACCAGTACGGAATCGCTGTTATTTCTCTCAGTAGGGGAGCGGCACAGTTCAATAAGACGAGGAACAGCTAAAGAAACCAGAAACATGTCAGCATCAAGAGGCACAAAGAGATATACTTCAGGAATCGTTCGTACTTTTGTAAGAGCCATTCAGAGTAACACTTTCAAACTACTTGAGAGAAGGAATTCTTCCGCTGCATTCAAATTTGACTTTCTTCCACTGAGCTTAGGTTTACTTCATTTTCTACACGTAGAATGTGATATTATATATATTTATTTCAAATAAAGTAAAAGAAAAGGGATCAACTTCCTTTGTGTGCGAATGAAATCTTTTATGGCGGAAATGTAAAAAGAAATATGCACTGATCAGGCATTCATGGAGACGTGCTTCCCGTGAGAGGCTGAATTCTGCAGGGAACGCACACACACACACACACACACACATACATTTGGGTATCAAACCCGTGATCTCTCTGAACCAAAGGCCTCTGCTCTGTGAAAATATCTTGCGCATGATGTTTTCTCTACTCATGAAAATTTGAATAATGAAGCGTCAACAGAATATAGAATAAGAAATAAGAACATATTCATGATGTTGTAGGTTTGAAATGTTTCCTCTGCCTGTTAAATTACAAATGCCGCACATCAAGGCTCAGACCAGGTTCGGTTGCTCCTAAATGCATGCGTAATTTTTAATTTATTTATTTTTTATTGTTATTTGACCCAATCCCCTCTATCCCAAACGATTGTCATACAATAGTCGAAGTAAAAACAGAACAAAACACAGTAAACATTCATTTAATAAACATGGACTTCACAGGTTTAAATTGCTCATTTGGTGCCCTCTAGTGGTCACAGCGCTCTATGCATCTGTATATTTCATTTAGACTTCAGGCCTTTTGTTTTTATTGTGTACCTTTGACTCACTGTCACTCTTTTTGTTGTTGTTTGTTGTTTGTTGTTAACCACCTGTTTTTAACGCTCTTTATTATTCTTTCCGGTGACTCGCTCTCTACATTTATTCAAACAGAAATAAAGTGTTCTGAGGAACAGACTGTTACCTTTTAGCTGGATTGCTGTTTGGGCGACATCAGGGTCTCTGCTGAGCCGGGCGAGAGTGACAGCTGCTTTCTGCTGGACGCGCTCACAGGCGGCGCCCTCCGATGGACTGGAGGAGGACGGCCTTTCTCCCAGCAACAGCAGCAGACGCTCAATTCCTGATGGAGGTACACAAGTACACAATATAGAAGTACACTGTAGAGTACACACATATACAGGTCAATGACAGAACTATGCAGAATGTCAAATATGGTCACAATTCTACACAGGATCTTCATATGATATCAGAAAAGCAAATTAAGACACAAAGTCAACCATATTAGAAGTTCATGGAGGAGAGCCATAATTCTACTTTATTTCTAGTTTTGACTTGATGCAACAAATCAACAACTTCATGGGTAAATAAAACCCTGCCGTGATTAGAGTTTCAGACACAATAAATAAGAACACAGCATATCAAAAACATCTGGGTGGACATCTGGACTGCAAAGCCAAGAAAACCATTCGGACAGACAAAACCAACACCCAGTAAAATCGAGCAGTAAACAGACACAACAAGAGTGCAGCGGAGACACAAATACAGAAGAACGCGCCTGAAATAAACAGGAAATAAATACGGCGATAAAAGATAACGCAAAACACGTGTGAGCAACATTTCACAATTACGTGACACAAATTCAGACCGTGTGCTGAGAGTGACGTTACCCGGTGCTGCCCTCTGGAGGACCAAAAATGAATTACACTTTTATCTGGCTTGATTCTCTCACTGCGCTACAATTTATGGCAGAATAAATGTTGTTCAGTAGCATCTATCGGGTAATTGTAAACATTGTAGACTCATTAAAATGGTGAAAAATAATTTACCTTGTTCTCGCAGGATATCAGCTGAGCTCTGCTCTAAGACCGACAGGTTTGCCAAGATTGTCACCACCTGGAATTTAATATAACAAAATATGGGAAGTTTTATTTATCTATTTATTTTGCTTCTTCGTCGTTATATTGCTTTACAAATACGTAAAATTCAACATCTTTTGATGTGCTTTAATCGCCGGTTCAATGATGCAGTCAGTCTTATGTCACACGAATTAAGAAGCAGGTTTAATCTCAGGTCAACAGATGTAAAAATGTCAGACAGAGACCTGTGGACGGACAGATCACAACTTTAACTTTGTAAACACGCCCACCTGGTCCTTTGAGTAGGGCGTGTCCACTCTCTGGCGGTCTCTGCAGGCCTCCAGGAGGATCTGGATGGCATTAAGCTGCAGGAGAATCTCACAGGCCATGCTGTCAAAGAAGGTGATGTTGGCCAAGGCTGCAGACGCCAGGAGGAACACCTCACCACAGGAGGCGCTCTCGCACAACTCTGAGTACAAAAAACCAAATCACTCACACTGTGTACGACACACATAACCAATAAAAACAGCAATGATTTCTGATCTGTGCATTCCAAAGGAGTGAAACTGAGTGTGCCCACTGATGAGTGCCGTGACGATGTCGTGCATGCTCTCCAGGAAGCTGGCCAGGTGCTGCGTGGAGGTGTGGTGAGGTGACGTGATTTGAGCCACCACCGCCGCCGCCTCGGCCTTGGCGGCCTCCACGCTGCTTTCATCGGTCAAGATGTCCGCCAGGCATAGGATCCCATCCACCTACGCGTGAAAGGACACAGAGCTCATGTATGAAGGATGTTTTTTAAAGATTTGAGTGAACCACCAGAAAAGGTTTTAAAAATAAATAGGTACAATACTTGAAAATAAGAAGACATTCCTGATTTAAAAAGTCCTACAATCCATTGCAGTAACCTGTATTTCTTAGATTATGCCACTTTACTCTACCCTGAATGTTCTTTTCTCTCTGGATGTGTGGGATATTGTAAATGGATTTCCCCAGAGAGCATCCTGACATATTTGGAAACTTTGGGCATTTTAAAATAAAACCTTCCTAACATTAATCCAAAGGTTCTTATCACAGAGATTAACTGAATGAATTATTGCTGCACAGAGTGAACGATGGAGTTTTTTCCTTTAATGTCGAACAGCTTCACGAGTGATTTACTTCCATTCGGATTTAGTGAATCCTGAGGTGCAGATCCAAACTCTTCCAAAATATCTCATCACTTTGACACAGTGGAGTCTATATATCTGCTCGATGGCTGGAATCTGACGTAATCTTAGCCACAACGAAAGATATTTAAGTGCTGCAAAGCATCCGCTCGAGTTGAGACTACATGATTAAAACACACCACTACAATTTAATGGCCACCATCCTCCAGGGAGTGAGCCACCGAGCTGGTTTTATGGCTTGGTATCAGTCCAGGAGGTGTGTATCATCATCAGGTTTGGAGAGGAAAAGCTGTAATGTGACTTTTGTTTAAGGATCTTACAAGGTCACATAGAGATGTCACTCTGTGCGTGTGTATGTGTGTGTGTGTGTGAGAGAGAGAGAGAGAGAGCGAGCAGAGGATTTGTAGATCATGAAGATAAAATGCTGTAATGCCGCTTTTCTTCCACTAGATGACAGTGTTGCACAGTTGATAAAACTACAAAACAGCTGCATGTTTTTTTCTGTCTCAGACTGTACTCGTAACATCTGTATTTAACGGTGATTTTTCCCAGCAGTACTTCATGTTTACTTTTAAAAAGTGCACTCACGCTGAAAAAGTTACAATGCTAACAAATTAACAAATGAAGTCACCAGTCAAGTGAGGAATCCAGAGTTTTGGGGTTTCGTAACATTCACACTGAGGAATCCAGGGTTTGGTGGTAACTTTCAGGGTTTTTTTTGTTTTTACCGTGACATTCTAAACTAATATTTAACTTTACAGGCATTTTTATTGGAGAGGGAGTGAGAGGGTTTCTGATGCCCAACTACCACAAATCACCGGGGTAAAGAGAAGTTTCTGAGGCTGAGGTAAACCATCATCTCTCAGCCACACCTGTCAGTCTTATGTGCTGACGAGCTTCACAGGGCACTTCCCTATTTTTGTCTCCGTGGACGTCAGCAGCATTGTACCAGCGCAGCCCATTGACGTGGAACACTCTACTCTGCAAAATCCCCCCATTCATCTGCCAGCACCCCACGTCCCCCGTGCCTACCCACACCGCCTCCTCCCTAAGACAGGACGAGCTGCATCTTGTCATTTGCCGTACGCTGGCTGGATCTCATTCATTTTATACTCAGAGCCCCTGAGTTCTAAATCAGAGAAAACTGACATCGTCCACATGACCTTGTTGATTTAATGTCAAACATTTTGGCTTGTAGATATGGATTTGATGCCTTAATCATGGCCCCCTGTTGTACTGATTAAAGTTCCAAGCTGTGACACATCTTCCTCTGTACTTTTCTTCTCAATTAATCTCAGGTGAATAAAAGTAGGGATGCATAAAAAAAAAAAAATAAAAAAAAAGGCATTCATGCTTGAGCGTCCCTCCACAGTTCAGTGACATACTGGTTAGATAAACTGGCAGGACTGAATGAGTTTGTCTGTACATGTCATCGCTATGATAGACAAGAGACGTGTCCAGGATGAGCCATGACTTACATAATGAATGGAGCATCCCTCCATCCATCCTTCCATCCATCCATCCTTCCATCCTTCCATCCATCCATCCATCCATCCATCCATCCCTCCATCCATCCTTCCATCCATCCTTCCATCCATCCATCCATCCATCCTTCCATCCTTCCATCCATCCATCCTTCCACAGGTATGATGGAAGTAATGATTATCAGATTTTCTAATGTCAAAAATCTTCTCTTGACACCATCAAAGTCTGACCTCTACGTCTCAAAAAAAAGCAAACAATCAAGACTTTTCAATTGAAATTTAATCTAAAAAAGCTGAATCCATTTAGAAAAAGTTGAATGTTGTGTAATTATGTAAGAGTAGGTAGGAAAGTAAAATGGACCAACATTTGGGGGTAAAAAAGCAATATGATGAAAAGTGTAAACAATGTGAAAAAATGTCACAAAATGTCAAATAATTTCTTTATGTTTATGTTGAATGTCAAAAAAAGGAGTAGAATCATAATGTGGTGAAATGCCAGCAGGTTCAAAAGTTGACATTTCCTTACTTGACTTAATATTTGCTGCCTGAACGATGATTCCACATCCATACGAAAAGGTTTGAACATTGCTCATCACTGCATGAGTCAAGCCTGAGTTGTTATTCAGTCGGTGCTCGAGCAAAAACTTTCTCCTCCACATTAAATGCCACGATGATTCAGTTAGGGAGTAAAACGAGAATCCTCCATCCACCACTGAGCAGAGTGCACGTGCGTACAGCTCCGCCTCTAACGGTGACAGTTGGGTTTCTCAAGCCTGAGCGGACGGCGGTGAGCGGTTCACGGCGTAGACGTGCCTGACAGCCGCTCTCCTGGGGGAGAAGCTGCATCTAATGTGGGGCAGACTTTGGTTCTTGTTAAAGAGTTTTCACACTTGGGTGATTCATGCTGTCCCAGCTGCTCTATGAGTGAACACAGACACCACTGTGGCATCATTATTCACTGAATCAGGTTCCATCTGTAAACGCTCCGTAGCCACAGGTGCTTCTGCTGTTTATTCAACATGAATTCTCCACAGAGACAAGAGCACAAACGCAGTGTAGCACTCGCCTCCGTCTCCGTGCCGTAGACAGACAAACACACGCACACGTTAGTGCAGGTGTCGGAAGGTCACGTATAATGACCTCATCCATAAATCCTGTAAATTATGACTCATATTTTGGTGTTTGTATCATGTATGTAATGCACAGAAATCATTCCATCAATAAATAATGATCATATAGAGTCACAATTACTTTGTTAAAAAAAAAAAAAAATAGTTCCCCTCTCAAAAGAACCCTTAGGAAAAGATCAGTTTGAGCCGATTATGACGGAGATTTATTTTCCCACACACCCCAAATGTAGAGTTTTCTGCACTGAGGAAAGTTTCCATTGATGGAGAGTTAAGATCAGCAAACTATGAAACCAGCCAGATTTAATCAGCTACTACTTTAATATGACCTTAAAACCCCTTAAAACACCGTCTTCAAGGCATTTTACGGCAAACAGTGTGATTCAAATGACTCTGAATAGACTGAATGCTGCTGTTACAATAACCTGGATACACCGTTCGAGAGAAAAAAGGAAATAGGATCATAAATCTGAAATAGAGGAAAAGCACTGGATACTTTGTCTTCCTGGTAACTGTGACTTGGAAATACATCAACACAACGTCTCCTCACAGTCTCACAAATCTGTAGTTCCTGACCCTGACGAGGAAAACCTCACTAAAAACACGAACATGCAAAAAAAAAAAAAGGCAGAGTGTGCAGCCGGAACAGTGAAGAGGCCAGGAAGTCACAATAAGAGGAAAATACAGTACAAGACTGAGTCCTGATCCAGTAAGAGGATCTGGAGTCCACAGTCTACACCTGTGAAAATAAACTAGTGTTCCAGTCATAATATTACAAGTAACAAGTGAGAGCTTTGTTCGCTGTGTATAGACAGAATTTAGTGATCCTCTGGGAGCCCAACAACTGTCTGGGCTCCGTTCAGTGATCGGAGTCCGTCTGCTCCACTCACTCAGGCCATTCTCTGCTTTATTATCGGCTCATTATGGATTGAAAAGCAATTGGATTTGTGCGTGTGTGTGTGTGTGTGTGTGTGTGTGTGTGTGTGATACCTTGTCCAGCTGGTTGATGCCCTCCTCCACACAGCATATGGAGGCCACCGTCCTCAGAGCGTGAGCGTAGAGGTCTCTGAAGCGGTCTTGCCTGCAGATCTTAAAGAGGGCCACGACGGCTCCTTCCTGTGGGTAAAGAGCAACAAGCACTTAGAGCTCGGACGAGGCCTTTGCACGGACTTACTTAATGCGATTTATTATAAATGTTAAGATGTTCTTATTATTTAGTGATTCTTATGTTTGGTCCTTTCTTCTCGTAGGGGCGTTGTGGGTTGTGGACAGATCAGCAGGCGGTTACGGATCTCAGAGACACAGACAAAGTTATTAAACCACAGTTTCCTATTTAACGAATCTTTGGACTGTGGGAGGAAACTGAATGTGCAGAATGGAAAGAACGTGCAAATTCAATCGATGCCTATGGTTTTCAAGAAATTCTCTGTGAACACACAGCAGAGCCGCGTCCTCAGACGGACCAGGCTGCATCTTCTTGGGAGGATCCTGCTCGTTTTCTTTCTTTTCATGAGTCGTTTCTTTGTTCTACAGGTTAAAGACTCATTGACTTTCAACATATTATATGTATCGTATGTAACATGTATTTTAAGACCTGACGTTAGACTTCATACCACCAAATTACACATCATCGCTTTCATTGTCACCAACTCTGTCTTGAAGCACACATGATGCTGCAAAATGGAGGAGCAACAAGACCCAGGGATCTAAAAGTCCTCTAAAGAGCCCTGCAGACCCAAAATGACCGATGGGCTTGGCCGGCTTTGCGCAGCAAGCCTGGCAACCACAGAACCTATCGAATGGCTCACACAAGTTCTCGTGTCACGTAGGACCGACCACAACGAACTTATTCATATTTCATGAGTTGAAAACAGAGCGGAGAAATGAGTCCGTAATGGCTGGACGTATTCCTCTGGATTACGCCCGGTGTAAACAAACTAAAATAGATCCTGGATTGCTTCTGTGTAAGCTAAAGCTGCCCTCAAAAACACTTGCAGGTATCGAATTCCATTCACGGTGTAGATAGATAGAATTACCAGGAGGAAGATGAAGCCTGTAACCACCGCCATTATCCTAATAAGGCCATTATGCCGGGCTGCTTTGCCTCATATGTGTCTAAGGCCACGTTGCCTGGGCTTGGAGTGGCTCATCATCCTGCCCTCGAACCTGACCGCTCTTCCTCGTTCTCTGCCTACGCAATAAGTCTGTCATCCCTGGAAGAAGCTCCAGCTCAGACAGACAGACGGACAGACAGACAGACAGTTCCCAGAAAAGCTTTTGAAACTCCAAGAGCCTGCGAGTCCTGTTCGCGTAGTGATGAAGAGGCTGTTGATCCGGTTGTTTTTCTGTGACGCAAATGTTGCTTCAACTTTCACCAAGTCTCTAAAGGCAGCAGGCTTTAATTCTCCACTCTTCAAAGTACTAGTTCCACTCCTTAATCAGTATTTTGTTACATAAATACTACGATCGTATCATTATTTTAATGAATTTCATTTGGGCCCACCTCTAAACTTTACACTTAAATGCAGATCAATATGGCCGTCTTTTGTATTGCCAAACTAACTTTGTCTGTTCTCCCTTTCAGTATTAAAGATGAGAGTCATGATGGAGAGAGCTTCATGTCCACATCTGTCCAGAGTCCAATTCCATATTCGTGAAGTTATCTTTATCAAGATAATAATAGTGTGGGATGGTCTAATCAGTTGAAATCATTATGTATTACATCTGTTCATTAAATCAGCCAAATATTTGATTGAACGATTGTTGTTGTCAAAACTTTTGTGAAACAGAGATAGAGAGATTGTTATATATATGGTTAAATATGGACTATGTACATCATTTCCTCAGTTATCCTCCGAACAGAGAAGTCCTTTTCTACTCCATAAACTGCCTCATGGCTATTATCTTGTTCTGTCTGCCAAATTCCACCCATCTGGAAAAATAAAATAAAACAAGAAATGGACAAATGTTATTTGACCCCTGGAGACGATAACGTGCGTCCTTTCACCTCAGCACAAAGGCATCACTCAGTAAATATTGTTCTGTCAACAGTGGCACAGGAAAATAGACGGAGGAGAGAATATTAGATCTCCGCCCGAGCATTTAGACGGCTAATTACGCTCGCTGCAAACAAGTGCACGGGTAAAGTCTGCAGGCTGTACAAACGGTAATGAGAGGAGTGCTCGGACGTGTGCCAAAAGTTACGCAATCCTTCAGGGGGAGAGCGGGAGAAACCGGCGAAAACGGATGAATTTGTTTTTGTGCTGCGGATTCATTAGCAGCCTCTGACGGGCAGGCTCTAACCTGCGGAGCGGAGAAGGTGGAGCAGATTGAGCAGTAAAGATGCTGGAGCAACCTGCCTTTCATGGTGATCAATGCTCACTCCTAATGGGAGCTGACAGTATTGATCTGACAATCTGGCAGCAAAGGAGGTACACGTGTTTGTGTGTGAGTGAGTGTGTGCGTGCGTGTGTGTGTGTGTGTGTGGCCTATCAGGAACAGTCTTATCAAGAGTATCCTGGAAGCGGCCAGTGAACTAATGGCCAAATGAGACTTGCTGTCTGGACCACGGTTCCTTATCTCGGGACAGAGGAGCTTTTTAGAGGCCTGGTATGAAGACAGGGCCGGCACATGCAGAACATCTGGAGCGGATCATAACAGGGGCGTGTCTTTTGTTGAATGGGTGGAGATGTGATATAACATGAATAGGGACTGAATTACACAAAAGGAATGTTTGTACAACACATCTATTTATAAATGTACTGAGACGCCTAACACACACACACACACACACACACACTCACACTGACCTCAGGTGACTGATGAATGAAACCCAGATAAAACACCTGAGCAAGGCACTGTGGAGACCAAACTAAGCTTAAGGTACCTTGGCAATGATGCTGCAGAGCTGAGGTCCATCCTGGGTGAGGGACAACAGATTACTGATGGCACTGCTGATGGTGTTCACACTGTCTGATGACTCAATCTGTTTAATCAGCACCTGTAAGGACGATCCATCGATGAGTGTCTTTAATCACGGAGGACATGATGTACATCATCAATAGCTTTTGAAGTTAAAAAGGATGTGCTTCATCCTGAACATAACGCAAAGGTTCAATCTGTGCCGGTACGTAAAATGAGTTAATATTGGTCACTGTGATATATACAGAAATTTAGAGATTATCAATATGTACGTGAAGACATACAACGCCTGGTTTGGAATGAATGTGACATCCGTGGATGTGGTGATCGTGGATTAATGACGGCTTTAATAGACTGAAAAATATGGAGTCTGTCGGTTTACATGAAGTCATCCGGCGATTGTGTAATCTTCCATTAGGTCAACACAAATAGAGCTGAACACGTTCCATTCAACCACTTATTAACAATGCGCCTGTGCACGTGCACGCACACACACAAACACAGAAACATGTACCAAATACGTCACGGTGCAGTGCTTTTTAACCCACTGGTCAACATATTGGGGTTTTGAGGGAAAACGTGACGTTGAACATTGACATATGACAGATTTTCCAATATTGCGGTGACAACTATTGACAACCAACTCACTTTAGGAGACTTATTTGTAACAATCTGGAGCTTAATCGAGGCCACGTGTGGTATATATATAAAAAAAATAAAATAAAGTTACATACCTGGATCTCATTGGCCAAGGCCATGTCAATCATATTGCTGAACGAATCGCTGACATCGGTGAGGATCTCATGGATGGCTTCCCTCATGGACTTTAGGAAAAATTCATCATCGGTATGAAGACACCTGTGGTTCGAGGAGACAATGGACAAAACAATAAGCGCGTGTCCCACAGGAGCCCACGTGTTTCTGTCTCATCGTGTCCTAGAAGGTTTACCTCTCTGTGATATTGGTCAGCTCCATACACTTTTCCAGCAGAGATTTCTCATACTGAAAGAGTAGGAAAAGAGAGGACGCTTTGAGTTGACAGAGGACATCAGCACTCATGAGGACAAACCCAGGGCCTTCCCAAATCAAACATCACCTTCTGCATCTCGGGTGGGGTGCTTCGTGCAGCGCTGTACTCGTGCACCAGCGAGCGCACGTGACAGTTGGCTCGCACGGCCGTGCTGTGGACCCTCTGCCAGCGTCCCTTCTCCAGCCTCTGGAACATCTTGCCCAGCTCCGTGCTGACCACCAGCGCTCGGCGAAGGAGCGTCTGGAGGTTGTTCCTGGCCACGTGGTCGCCCCCGCCCACGCCCGTGGACACGATCAGCTCTCCCTGCTGAGAATCCTCCTCCACCCCGATGGGTTTGGCCTGGAGGACACACATACATTCTACTTCCGTCATGTGGCGCAGGTCCTCCATCCAGCGCTGGACCGAGTCCACCTGGAGAGTTTGCATCCTGTTGCTGTGAGAGAGGAATAAAGTGAGCGTTAGTGTCATCAGATTCACGAAGGAGAGACAGAACGGTCAGGCTGGAGTTAGATCACGGGCCGTCTGAGTGAAGAAAATGAATCCAGTAGAATCAATGAAAATGGAAATGAAATAGTGAAAAGGCCTCAAAGTGTGACTCCCAGCTGTAGTTTACATGAGACTGCTCCAGCTGCAGGTATGAGCTCCATAAATGTCCTTCCAAAACTCAAATGATCCATGCAAACCACCAAACACGATCTGCATTCAAAGTAAAATGCCTTTAATGTGACTATCAAATATCAATGGCCGCTGCAAATTGCAGCACTAAAATGCAGAAAACCACAGCGTTCCTACAATCAAAGCTGTGGGCTTGAGGTTAATCATCCACGGTAACTACTGCTTTCCACGGTGTTACTCAAACCCCTTTTCCCTCAGGAAGGACAAAACACTAAAAATGCGTTAAACCAAGAAAATACACACATTTCTCACTTCAATCTAAGCAAACACTGGCCTAATGACCGGAGCCTTAGGGGGCCAATCTGGCGTCGCGGAAGCGGAAGAGTCGATGGCTACAACGAGCCCTCTCTGCTTTAAGGAGAGCGGGTGGGAAAAGGGTCAAATAAAGATGGAGGTTTTCCTCTGGGCTCTCTGGGTATTGTCTTGTTGGTGGGGATATTGCATTGGTATTGAATATTGGTGTATCTGGGCTAAAAGAATCATTGTGAATGTGTGTACAGGCCAAACAAAAAATCCTATTGAATCCATCTCAAATCTCTAAACCGCACCCAAAAGATAATTCAGCCTGGTAAGACAGAGTCCAGCTAAACGGTCCATGTCCAGCATTATTCCACAACAATTAACTCTCTCTGATCTGTGGATTGGGTTACAGCTTTGAGCCAGAGCTGCATCATTAAAAAGCCACAGCGCCAATTATACCTAATTCATTATCAAACTTTATGAGGAGCTCGTGTTTACTAAAGAAAATCAATGTGCGCCTGTTTAAGGTCACAAAAAGGTCTCCCCATTAAAAGATGAAGCAGATTCAGTCAGATGTCGTAGCACTGTGCCAGGGAAAGGAGATAAACCAGAATTTAAATAGAGAGTGAATTATAATGATAGACGTCACGCAAGAGTAAACCAACGACATTTACAAAGAATAAAACGTCCACCTCATACCTACACCTGTTCTACATGTGGTCTATGTATGAGAAAGTACAGAAATACTGGGTAGGAGAGCACACACACACACACACACACACACACACACATACATATATACAGCTATAATATATATCACATTCTGTCAATCTTCTGTCAAGTGAGGAGGTGGAATACAATAATAATGCAAAAGTTTTCAAATCTGTAGGTTGCAGAGTGAAGCTGCTCACCAGTTTATCCATCAACAGGCGTTAAAAAAAAAGAAGAGAAATCCAGCTGGAAAGAGCTGAAAATGTTTTCAAATATAAATATAAATACGGACCAGCATACAGAGCTGTGTGCCACAGTAATCACTATTATGGGTCCCGGTACACTGAGTGGGATGAATGGGTTCCAATAATTCACGTAAATGTAGCAAATGAATGATATACAGTGTTCTGCTAAGTGTTTACAGGAAGAAAATGAACTTTCTTCACAGATAATTTGAGTTTGTGGCGGACCACAGCCCGGACAAAGACATTCTCTCCTCCCAGAGATTAAAACATTGTGGATTTAACTGAAAGTATGTGAACCACGTTTAAAAACCACCACTTGTGAAAATTCCTCCTGTGAGAGACGAAACACGTGATGGTGAAAATGACAGCGACAAAGACAGGGCCTGATACTCATCCGGACCCTCTGTGCCCCATCACTGAAAACCTTTCATCCATATCCACATCTAAATGAGTTCAATGGGTTGGGTTGGTGCAGAAATTGAGCAAATCAGGTGTGAGTAAAGATGGTCCTAATTTGGCATTATTCTGTTGACTCATCCTGGTGTTTCACTCAATTAACAACCTGGTAAAAAGATGAAAAAGTCGAAATGTTTCTTAACACCAAATACGGCTACAGAATTCTATGTATTAGATGTCATTGTCTGCTAAAACGGCAACGGAAGGGTCTGAATATTCATTAACAGTCGACCAGACGACTCATTTTGGTTTGACAAAAGTGCTGTAATCTGCAGAATTCTGTGGAAAATGCAACCAAATCTGGCAATTTCAAAGCACTCATCATACTTATATAACAGCACCATGCAGGCATCTCGATTTACACGTCCAGCAAGCCACGCGGGGAAAATGATGATAATAATAGGTTTGTTTTCCAAAGGAGGGGAAGTGGTCCACTCCAGCTCACAGGGAATGACAAATATTTACATGCAGGGCCAGGAGAGGGTCAGGCCACAGCAGAACTATTATCCCAGACAGGGATGATGTGGAGATGAAGCATCAGTGCTGCTCATCTGTCAGTGACTGTCAGTAAACGGGAGCCCGGGGGGGCGTTGATAGGAGATTTCTAAATAAAAATGATTAAATACACACACACACACACACACACACATACAAGCGCGGGTATAATAGAACGAGAAAGTCTGTACAACTTTGGTTTGTCTCTCAAATGAGTCGTGAACGCTCGCTAAAAGCATTTCTTCCTCTGCACTCTGACGTCCTGGGAATCCTCTGCTGACAGCCGTTGAATGCGAAAACACAAAGTGACAAAGGAATAAAGAAAAACACACCATGGCTGCACTGTCCATGTGGACATCGTGTAGAATTCTTCATTAAAGGGTGTGAGTCATTGTGTTTGAGGCTAAAAACAGCCTCACGTCCACATGAAGACAACAAAACACAGCTGACGTTCATCTCTCTTGCTGTCTGTGGGTCACTGAGTAATTACATCACAGACCGTAATGAGAGTCAATGAAAATACAACTCAACTCACAGCCGCATCTTCGCCCGGCGTTTGGAGAACGAGCTTACGGCGCCGCTTCGACCTCCACGTTTTAAACCGTCGCTGTAAAGCGGAACACCTGTTGTCACTTGAGCGTGGTCGTTATTGGACAGCAGGAACTCATTTGGCCTTCAGGGGTGGGTTCTCTAAGTTGAAACTGGTCTACAGGTGTTCTGGGCCACACTTCACAGATCGTGACCCAAAGCCTGCTTGGTTTCCATGAATAAGTTCCACACAAATGACGTCACCGTGGAAACCACAGATACACTGGATTAAACAGAGAACTCTCTGTTGGTTGAACTTCATTTTCTTATTTTTGTACCGTCATGTGGGATTTGGGCTTCTAGCATGCGCTCCAGGGCCCTGAAAAGACCCAGGAACCATCGAGTCGGGCACAGAGTTCCAACCTCAACAGCATCATTATGGATGCGAATATGTTGATTTGATGTTTACGTGGCAGGTCTGAGGCCGACCAGGCCCGGCCGGTCTAAATATGTGAGATAAGTCTGCCAACCTGCCATCTTCAAATGAAACAGTGAACCTACTCAGAATCAACGTGCTCCTCTTCAGCTCAACACAACTTTGACCTACTTTTAAATCATTGTCAGACAGTGTGAGTGCATCATTTAGAACAAATAAGCAAACGATCCTGCTAAAGGCTTCTATTTTTCACTGAAAAAAATAAAATAAAGTTAAAGTGTATATTGGATTATTCCATTCATTAAGGGTTTAAGAGGACTCCGATGGAACGCTCATGTTGTCCTGTATCTGATGTGTCTGTAAAAATATGTTCACTAATGCTTAATTGAAAAGGTAACGCTATTTAAAGGGCAGTTTTCCAGTTTTCCAGTTTTCCAGTTTTCCGCCCCGTTGTATTCAAAACTTCAGTGTTTTTGTCCTAAAAAAAATCAGTTCTGTCCCATTTGCGTCTTGCTTTTAAGGTGGAGAATTTTACATGACTGTTATTTCTGTTGATAAGCTGTCATATTAAACTCCTGACTCATCTATTGGACTTGGTCTTCTGGAGACTGTTGCTTTAGAGGGTTAGTCTGGGGTTTGATTCCCTGTGGAACCACGCCGGTTACAAATTGCTGCACTAATGGTGCACTGCAGGAAGAGGTTTTGGGTGAAAGCCCTTAAAAGTGATTTACAACATCTGGAATTGTCCACTGTCTGCATTCATACCATTGGCAGGCCCGACGGCTCCATGTGTTACTTCGTGTAACCGTTTCTGTTTTGGATGGGACTAGCAGTGACACATTACAGGATATGAATTCACATCAGAATATTTCCCCTCGCAGTTTTCTGATATAAGGAAGTCATTTAACAGCACATTCTACAGCTGGAAGGAGTTCCTTCTTGTCACCCGCTGTCTGGTTTTCATGAATATCACCCTGTAATGCCTGATGTCACATGGGAACAAATGGAAATCTGTCAAAAACCACAAAGCGCCACAGTCCGGTCAATGGAAATGTGGGCAGAATGAGCTGTGAGATTCTGAAGACAGCACGTCCGTGTTTTGTCTTCATCTGAGCGTGGAAACAGATATAGACTTGTCCCTCGGACAATTTAATGTGGCGGATTAAATACAGTCCCCCCAAATAAGATGGTGGGAAAATATATTCATCTACAGCTCAAAAAACACGGACTAATGTTCTCAAATGGAAGGTGGTGACGGTTTGTCTTATGGCACTTTAAAGTCACACCTTGATTTATCTGGGTGAAGGTCAGACCTGCTGAGGCCGACACGCGGTGGGGGGAAATCGTGGTCCGGGTTCTGTTCTTCTGTTATCCAGGCTCTGAGTGCAGACATCTGACACGCAGATGTTTCAGACGGCCTCTAATGTGCAGCCAGGCCGCGCAGGACACACTGAAATATTCATGGTGAAATGGACTCATCGTTTATCATTTAGTAAAGAAAAACATAACGTCAGCGCCCTGTTATTGTTTATTTCACGATAATCACCTGCTGACGATATATTATTACACGGCTACGTGCCAAATGTATCATTTTACACAGTACTTCTAAATGGGTTCGTCACAATTGTAAGCCTACGTTAGCTTAGCAACTGCAGTGTATTACATTGTTATGTAATGGATGGTGGTTACTAAGCTAAGCTATGAAAACAATGGCTACAATGTTGACGCTCCTAGCTAGCTACATAGCAGCAACAACAGAGTGCAACAAAGTTAACTGAATGTCTTTCACGATGTCAGCATCTTTTTTTTGCATTGTTGAGGGACAGGAAGAAGATACTGCGATAATGCTAGCATGTAGCTACGCTGGCTTCATGTCCATTGTATCGTATGATCTTTTGTTGTTTGAAATGAATACGTTAGGCTCATCCAAAGTGTTTTCTCTAGATTGTTAATTAGTTTTCCGTTGGAATAAACTCTTTACAAACCCTTTATTACCACGAGGCAGGAGAGAAATGTGTTTTTGACGTTCGTAGCGCACACAGCAGCTGTCTTTGTCTCCGTCTGTCTCTTTCACTCAGTCTTAACCATAACCAGCGCTCCCTCATGTCCTCTCTTTTTTCGTCCTTCTCCCTCACGTGCCTCCCATCATGCCCCGTAATAAGATCAGCAGGCGTACCGTACGCTGCGTATTCTCTCATCGCAGGCCTTCTTCGCTCGTGTCTTTTAAATCGTCGGTTTCTTACCCCCCGTTTCTCTCTCTCTCTCTCTTTCCATCACATCAGCGAAACCACACATCTGACTTTTCCAACATTCCTCCGCCGCGGGCCGCGAGCAACACGCGAAGCTGCCTGCTACGTAAATAGCCACACATGCGGAGAAAGGGAGCCGAGCTGCTTGCGGTGCGGTGATTCGCCGTGGACCGCGGCCGCTCTCAGACTGAAACCTGACGCTCAGATGGTCCAGACAAGCGCAGCCAGTAAAGCGGCGGTTCGGCTTTGGAGACGTTTGTCATCGGAGTACGTGTATTCCATTTGTGTTCGTAGTTAAACACACTTCCGGCCACTTTCGTCAGTTGATTTAGCGATCGTGCTGGGTCTGTGTGTGTGTGTGTGTGTGTGTGTGTGTGAGAAAGAGATAAAGAAGAGAGATGATGTGTGCGTGTGCACACGTGTTTTCTTATGTACGGCGTGCCAGCATTACTGATTCGATTAACGAGGACGTGGTGTGTCTTCTGCAACGCTACGTAAGCATTTCTTAACACAAAACTGTCAAAACATATATTATCAAATTTATTATCAATGACTGTATCATCGAGCTGCGCAGCCAACAAACGAGATGTCTGATGAAAAGAGGCGTTTCGCCGTGAATACAAAAATGAAGGATCAGCATCTGGCACTTTCATTTCACTAAGTCGCTGCTGTCAGATGACTGTGGAAGGAAAAGAAAGGCCACACGTAGCTGTACGGATCGCACGGTGGCTTTTGAATCGCTTTTCTTTGGCCCCGACGTCATGAAACGTGAGACAATAAGCAGCAAATCTTTACATGAGCAAAAGATCTGGAAGGGCAACAAACACTTTTTGTCATTTGAAGGCCAGATTAGCGGGTTGTGACGAGGAGTCGACGACGGATGGAGGAGGCAGTTGGCAGCTTGGCGTACGAGGCTGGGACTGCTCTGTATTTTTGCTGTCTGATCTTGTGCACACGTGTCTTACAGATTTTTGCATTTTTCGGCCTTTTTGCCTGCTGACATGAGCTCCAACTGTGGAAACTCAAACGTGGCAGAGTGTGTATATGCACGTACTGTATGTGGGTTTCGGGCGTGTGTGTGTGTGTCAGTATGACGGATGGGTTTACATTGTCAGTGCACTGAACATTTTAACCTTTGCACCGCCAACCATCGATTGACTCTAATTTGTTGATCCGGGGTCCCGGGTCAGAGGGCAACATCGGTTATCGCTGTCAGACTACAATATTTAACACATCGGCCGGGTCAGGAGGAGAAAGTTTTAGTTTTAGCCATCAAAGTGGCATCACAATGATTTTAACCCTGTGAGGAAGACTGTGCTTCCCTTTTGTAATGAATCATCCTTCATCACAGCCACAGTGTGTATGTTTGCCTGTATCTCAGTTTGTCTCCTCCTATGTGTGGTTCATTGGAAACCAGATCCAACCTCACTGCTTCCCCACAAACATAGCAAACATCACACACACACACACACACACACACACACAAGCACGCACACACCAAGGCTGTCTAATAACACGATCAGAGTCGGTGACCACAAACCTCATCCTCTCTCCCGGACAGATATACCGTGCCACCATTTCTCAGGCCGCACAGCCACCATTACATTTCATTATCAGGTCGAGGCCAAAGTTGGCCTCAAAAAAAGGGTGCTGTGGTCCAGGGTTATTTCCGTGGTGTTTGAGTGTGTGTGGTGTTTGTGATTTTGCTTGTGCTACATCGTGTGTGTGGGTTGAATGGGCATAAAAAAGACTTTCACATGATTTGCTGTATTTAAACTCGGTCTAAATGAGAGTGCAGTAACAATAGAAAGAAAAATATTTGGATTTGTGTAATTTACTGTTCATGAAACTTGTATTTGTACTTGTGTGTAGCTCATTTTGCGTGTGTGTGTGTGTGTGTGTGTGTGTGTGTGTGTGTGTGTGTGTGATGAAACAGCCAG
>OMNV01012125.1:5651-17987 GCA_900303265.1 Brotula barbata | reverse complement strand
CGAGCTCCGGAGGCTGCTGCCATTTCACAGCCCTCTGACTGACAGACTGACTGACTGACTGACTGACTGACTGACTGACTGACTGACTGACAGACTGACTGACTGACTGACGTTGGTGACGTAAAAAGCGAATGGATTTTAGATGGTGACGTTTTTTAACCCCTTAGACTCTGAGGGAACCATGAATGGATCCGTCTCCTTCGGTTTTGGGATGTTTGTTGTGTCACGTGGTGAGTCCGGTTGTCACGTCGGCAGGTGATGAGCCGTCTCTGCCCTGTTTATCTCTGCTCTACATTTAGTAATAAAGCAGAAATGTTTTTGTTTTTTTTAATCTAAAAAAAATGTATATTTTATATTTATGTATGAAATATTTCATAAAACAAAGGTAAAACTAAAATACATCAACACGAGTAAATGAATTGACTTTGATGTTCTGTGTGTATTCTGTGTTATTTAGATCACTTTTCTGATGCATCAACGTTTTTAAAATACACCAAAGACAACAAAGACAAAGTGTAAATACTTGATTCGCAAAATTTGAAGAGAGAAACAGTTTCCTGAGATGTTTCCAGCTGCTGCATCCTCCGTATCATAGCGAACTCAGCCTGACGTGATGGATGGTTTGCCGAAAAGCCAACCGAAGACGCCACAAGAAGTCAGCGTGAGCACAAAGACCTGAAGTGCTGCAGGAACAGGAGCTTCCTCGGGCAGACGGTCGGCTTCTGAGGGAATCCGGCTAATTTTCTGCCGGGGTGGACATTTCTTTTCATGTCTGGGTTGAAATCGGAGCGGCCCAGTAGGTTTCCCCGTTGGTTTGCCGCGGAGAATGTGACGGTTGTGTGTGAGCCAAACAAAGGACACCTCTGTCTCAGCCCCGTGTCACACGCCGGGTAAAATAACAAGCACTCGGTAACTTGTGTGTGTAAGGAAATGGCTGGGCTGTGCATTCCAGATTTACCGCTGCACTTGAATTTATTCCTTAAATGTGTGTAGAGTGAGAGCGCTTTAAGCCTGTGTGTGTGTGTGTGTGTGTGTGTTTCTGTCACTTCTAATGCGATCCTGTGCCGTGTCACACACAATCCTCTATCATAGCACGAGAAGCATTCAAATCAGCTTCTGTGCGTCACTGTCAGATCAAATAGCGTCCAGAGGTTTTGTCTCCGTTCACCGTGGGTTCAGCCGACTTTGCTGCGTCACACATGTCGTTCTGAAGACCACTCCGATGGTGGGACAGGAGCTCCCGTGTGTACTCTGTGAGTACTATACAGTATCCTGTGCCAGACAAAGATTTCATTGTCCGCTGACCTCATTGTCTGTGGTCTGTATAACTGCAGAGTCACCGGGTAAAAATACATTTCCAGTACTTTTTAATGTACTGCGGTGAAACTGAAAGCCCCTGACAGATTCGGAGTAAAACCACCAAATGGATTCAAAAGCTGGTCTGCAGAAAACAAAATACCACACTGTAGCGGTTTAGAGTTGCCGCTGTGCCAAAAGCAATGCAATTCTGTTTGACAAAAACATCAGAAATTGAACAGTTAGGAAATCAGAAGAGAAATAAGCAAAGCCACTCACCATTCTGAGAGGCCAAAACCAGAGTGGATTTATGGAGTAATTGAGTTCAGAGCAGAGTGAACCGGGCGAACACCGACGTCCATACGGTCACGGGGGCTGCTGCTGGCTCACGGCTCCCTTATCTGTGCGCTTCGGTCCAAAACGTGCTATTATTATACGTTGAGTTCCGATAAGTTCCGTCCTGACTCAAAGTGACCCGACGTGAGGGACCGTGTCTGAAGAAGCCGTGTCCTGTCATTGAGCCGGAGCCCGGGTTCACCGGAGGAGACGGCGGTCGGAGCTTCCACCGCACAGCTGTCACGTCAAGTGGATGGGTGCACTATGGGTGGCTGGGTGGGAACGAGCGGGAACAGGCCGTGCCGAGCCACGGAGCCCACATTCCCATCCCACACACGGGGGGCCTGCCTCAATGTGGGCCCTTGTCTCCGGACAGAGACCCACACAGGGCATCTCAGATGATGAAGAGCGATACGAGCCGCTGCTGAATGTTCATTTTCAAAATCGTTTCTCCAGATTGTGTGAAGCCTCTTTAATATGAACTGAACTGCTTTAATGGCTGAGAACGTTTTTAACAAGGTTTTTTTTCTACATTTTTCTCTGTCGTGCCTCATTGTGACTTGGAATTGCAGTAACAACAAAGGAAAACCAACTTTGAAATCCTGCCAATGTTAGCGCCCATTAGCTACGCAGCTTCGTGCATAATGTTGTCATCAGATATAAAAAGTGACTTGAACCCCTTGAACTCTATATTTTCAAAAGGTTTGTGCTTTTGGATAGAGTTTAAAATCGAACCCTCGTGTGGGTGACGTTAAAATGGTGGACTTACTGGGGAAAGTGATGATGAAAATGGAAGCTCTGGCATGAGATACTGTATCCTTCACGGAGATAGGATCAACATTGGAGTGTCACAGGTCCCCCTCCTTCAAGCCGATTCATGCTGCTGAAAGGATACACAGGACATCAGACATCCATTCATCCGTCCATCCATCCATCTATCCATCCATTCATCCATCCATCCGTTCATCCATTCATCCATCCATCCATCCATTCATTCATTCCTCCACCGTCTTTGCTTCCAATTTTTTCTGCACATCCATTTTGACACTAGAGAAGGCAACATTGAGAGACAACAACATCGCACCAAGAATGAGATGCCAGGGAGCGATGGTGCCTTTATGACATCATCATCATCATCATCATCATCATTTAATGACTCTGTGTAGTAAAGAGTGGTGTGTTGATGATTGATTGAGATCAGTTAATCTCTCCTCCAGCTCCTGGGAGGATGCTGAAGGTGTTAACAGCTTTTTTCTTGCCTGTTATCTCTGTGATTCTAAATGTGGTGCATTCCACAGATAACGCTCACACAGGCAAACTTATTTCAAGCGTTTGGCCACGTGTCCCACTCATTAAAAATAACTTTTGTTTGGAATGCCAACCGTGTTAAATTTGTATCTGACCATTTAACCTCTCACTTGGGGAGTCCATGAGCGAACGTCAACACACAACCGAGCTTTAAAGTGAATTATTTTCACTGTCAGGTCATCTGGTAAACACCTAAAAGCCCCAAAGTGACACCAAAATGCAACAACATTCATCAGTTAAACTTACCCAACACAAACATCCAGCCAACAACTTTACCAGCTGATGGTTTTGTCTCCATGTGCTGTATTAAAATAGCCCCTGTGCCCCCTTTAGTTGGCGTTTCCTCCGCCCACGTCCACAGGATGCTCTGTCAAAATACTACATCCTTCACATTTCACCTCCATCATCTCTGACAGTGGAGTCAAACAGAGTGGGGCCGCCGCTCACATCACTGTCAGCTCCCAGAATTAACGCCACACTCTTACAAATCCTTGTAAACAGGAAATGTATGCAACACAAACCTTCCTTATCAAAGGTGTTTAAAGACATGAACATAAATGGATCTTTACAGACCCCCCCACTCTGTATGTTGGTGTGCAGCTAATGATAGAAAACAATGTCGCCGGCCTGACATCTCACAGAGTGACGCTGACAGAGAGCGTCACAGGTTTGAGACACACACACACAGTGACACACACACACACACAGGAAAAAACAGTGTGGAGGAGGACGGAGGTGAGACGAGAATACAAGAAATGAGGAGAGTCCAAGTCCTACTGCAGATTTCAGAATCATTACTATTTGGATGTTTTTGTTGTCACTAAGTATTCATCCTTTGAGACGTGTTTGGAGTCCAGCAAGCTAAAGTGGAGCAAAGAGGGACGGACCGTCCTCTCCAGCTGCATGCTGCACACAGGAAAACCCATCAATCATTGTAAAATGCATCCAAATCAATCCTGATCAACTTCACTGGATTCCAGTGGATAATTGAATGATATCGTAGGCTTACATTATGTCCATCGGTATTTCAAGTTTTTCACTGTCAAATTACTGTGACAGATGGCTCCGAACGGTACCGTGCCCATGACATCACCGGGGCGTGGGGGGAAAAAGACAAAGGCAAATAGAGAAATCTGTCGCAAGTGGGAAGAAAACACATTTGAAAATATTTCAATCACTTTTTTGGAGCCGTGCTGAACGAGCTTCATTTTTTGACAATGTCTGATGTCCAAAAATTCTTCATGATCTTCACTTATTTCTAAAACTGAAATAAATCCCCCTTTGATTGTCAGAATCATCTTCAACGTTCCTTCACAAGCGAAAATATTGACACGCGGCCATCTTAGATGTGTTCCATGATAATAAATGGGACTACAACACGGGATAATGACAGGACGTCAGAAATATGAGCGGAAGAGATGAACGTTTGAGGTTAGCAAAGCGTTCCAAAGCTGGAGGCTGCGGCGGTTCTTCCAGAAATAGGTTTTGTAAGACAGAATTTGCGGGAGAGTTCTACAATAGGTCTTTAATGGGTCATTGAAGCCTGGCTGAGTGAAAAAAAAGGAGAGTGGGTGAGCAGACCATCATTCAGCGCGTGTCACCGAGAGAAGATGGGCCTGCTCGACATGTAAAACGTTCCCTCTGTGGTAGACTTGACAGCCAAACCGCATTTTTGCTCCATTGTACGGCTGTCAATCATCCAGCGAGAAGGATCCAACTCTGAGCAGGAAAACCTCACTTTGACGCTCCAGCTGTCTTTTTTCCACTCTGGAGTTTACTGGGGAAAGTTTTCTTCGGTCGTTTCTAACCAGTTTTCTTAATTGTCGCCAGGAAATGTGATTGTCTTTTATTTGCGCTCCTTTATAAGTTTATCTCATATAACGCCTCAAAGAGTGACGCAGCTCTGTAAGAGGGCAGAACGGGAACGGTCCGGTGCGCATCAGGAGCTGAGCTTGGTTTGGGTTACTAATCCAGTCCGACGGAGGACTCACAATAACACACAGGACAACGTTGGCACCAAATTCATCATCAGACATGAAAGTCGACCGATTCTTAGCAATAAAAGTAACAGACAGCGAGAAACGAACCCAGTTGTGGTTTTGCCCTCTGGAGTGGGCGTATATATATGTATTTATATACCAGTTAAATTAAGACCGCGAGTCATTCCCAAAGTCCAGTGAGGGAAAGTCTGCACTTAAAAAGAAGACTCCCATGTAAGGCCAAAACCTGCAGCCTATTCTGGTCTCATACATTCTTTCCTTAGGCACAACATAAGGAAGTTAAACGCCCTGCCTGACCCCGTGACGTCTCCAGGCAACCAGAGTTGCTTGTGTAGTGGATGAAATCCGATGGGGTCAAATTGCACAATGCGCACACACACACACACACACACACGCACACACACACACACATACACACCAATACGCCAACGTGCACATACACTGTTAAACATCAGAGTAATGAATGTGGATGGATCACAGCAGCTCCTTCTAAATCCTCCAGACACCCGGGACGCGTTTTTCCCCCCCAAAAAACGAACTTCAGTTACATAAATAACAATATTGCTTCACCGCAAGTCTGCTCAAGCGAACACGCCGTCGTCTCAGCTCTTTACGGTCAACCATAAAAATAGCCATAACTTTCATTCGCCCCGCCAAACAAACAAACGATAGCAGTCCCGTACCTCCAGAGAGCTCAAACGGCCCGGACGTCACGCCAACAGAAATATCCAAATGCATTTTAACCTTCTCCTCTTCCATCAACAGCCACCCGCACAAATAACAGTGAGAGAGATGGCAGCGGAGAGCCCACACTCAGAGCAAACAAAGGCCGAAGAGACTGGAACTGGATCCTCACACAGTCTGGAGTCCGGAGAGGTACCCGACACCGGAGCGATGACGGCCAGTAAAACATCAGGAGCTGTTTAATAATGAATGAGCCAGGCCTGTGGAGAGGCACCACACACACACACACACACACACACACACACACACACACACACACAGCACATGGCTAATAGGGAGTCACGCCGACATAATTGGAGACAGGCTAACCGCACGGCCAGGTAAATGTAGGGTAGATCTCTATAATCAGTCAGAGCAACCTGACACATGTTGCCAACAGAGGACTCTGTCATCAACCTACAGCGCTGCACTCTATAAACACTCGGAGGCCACGAGACGCTTCATGAAACGCTGGGCTGGGCCTCAGAACTCTCTCAGCACAGCGCCTGTACAATAAAAAGACTCGGTGCATTTTATCAACCATCACAGCTCGGTATGAGGTTCAAAGTAACGGGGTTGATGGGAGCTGTGACCACGCCCACCCTGACGGAGCGTGATGGGCTGACAATCAACAGTTATACGCAGGAGGGGAGAGGCACGGTTACCACGGACGAATGGGGGAGTGAGACAAGCAGCACATAAACGCAGTCCATTTACCATCAAGGTGCCTTTGAGCAAGGCACAGAGCTCTAATTCGGTCCAATAGAACAGCACTGGTACTCAGGGTCCCAAACACGAGGCACACGAGCTCACCAAAGGGAGTCCTGGATCGGGCTGGATTCCTTTAAAAAGTGGACCTAACTGCACTGCTTTTGTCTTTCATGTCGTGGCCAAAGGTTCCAAAGTTAAAAAGGAATCCGTCTCATCCGCTTCCAGGGCAGATCACATGCAGACCGTTCTTTATTCCAACCAGCAGCAGCAGCAGCAGCAGCAGCAGCAGCACGGCCCGATCTCCTCCTGTCAATCACGCCGGGGATGACCTCACTGGCATTTATGTCACACGGCCTCTTCAGTTAGATGAAGTACCCCCGGAACGCCATTTGCCCGGTTACTGCCTCTCATGTCAGGGAGCGCACGGAATACAAAAAAACAGGAATCAAGCGCCATCCACGAGCTGAATTTATAGCCGGCTGTCCGTCCATCCATCTCCGCCCACGGGCACACACCATGTAAATTCATGACCTCATATCCGACGGACCATAAATAAAAACCTGAACGGATCCTGGTTTTGGACACTGTAAAGTGGAGCCGACCTGACATGAGGGGCCACACGCAAAACGGCAAAGAAGAGGAGCGTGGAGACGGAGGGGAGGAGGGCGTGACAGCGGCAGCTCACGCCAAATCCACAGCTGTTTGACATTAGGATGTGGGGGTAAATTAGGTGGGCTGGGTCTGCGTGTGTGTGTGGATGAAGAATGAGAGAAGGAGAGAGTAAGAATCAGGGGTGGAGGAGCGGTCCAACGCCCAAACCCAAGCCAAGGAACACAGGCAGTACTTCAGGCCAGGGTGGAATTTTCAAGGTGTTATTCCACCCAGAACCAAAGGGTAAATGGGACACACATGGGCTCCACGTGATCCAGCTCAATATCAGCTGCAAAAATCACAAAGTATGCAAGAAACCCTCCACATGTGACTGCCGGACACACATGGCACTTCAAAAAGACATTTCTGGGCTATTTTTTCCACTTGAGGTATGCAAAGTAAACACATGTGAGAGTTTTCGGCGCAATTACGTCTGCAGCAGTCTGTCATGTCTCATTTGGTGTATACAGAATATTCTTGGGGTTAAATACTATTCTTAGTACCATAACATACAAACCTTACTCACTGCACCGCCTGGAACGGCCCGAGGCTTCACATTATGATACCCAAAGGAAAAAACAAACGAAAACCAAACGTGAACAAATTTCATCTTCATATCTGACAATCAAATCGATCAGACCCAGAGTAAGACATCGTCTGTCATCGAGCCGTACGTATCAAACCACGTAACGCCCTGACAAAATCCTTCTTTACGTCCCTGAAGCTGAATGAGCTCTCTGCTGTCAATGGTATCGAGAGTGCAGGGTTACCCAAACAGAAAATGACACCACTAGAGAGGAGGAGGAGGAGGAGGAGTAACTCCTCAAGAGTCCCTACGATACTCCCCGTCAACACACAGGGAGGAGAGAACTGTCACCTTTCTGTCCTCTCAGACAAAAGTACAGAAGTACTGGATCCTCCATTTCCTCTCATGATGTCCCCTGTGAACCATAACAAGAGCCAAGACGCCAAAGGAAGACAGACCAACCATCGTCCCTCCAATTAGCAGACAGAAATGAACAGGAAGGAGAGAGAGAGAGAGAGAAGAAAAAGAGAATCTCTGCACTGAGGCTCTAATTCAAGCAGTGTGATATTGATTTATCTTCCAGTCTGGGGCCCCAGAGTGGCTGCCATATAGGGCCCTCCTACGCAAAAATTTATACCTGCACTCCCCTAATTGAGTCCCATTTTGAAAGGAGCCTGACTGAGTCATGGACGCCATCCCAGCGATGTCCACAGTCATCACACAGCCGTGATGGACGTGTGACGCACGTGGCGTGCGTACGTTGTGACGTCATAAGGGGGGAGTTTCCTCTGGGTCCATGTGAACCGGTTTGTCACGCATAAATAATACGGGGTCCGTGAGGAGAGGGAGGAGACGGGAGCTCAACATTTTACCCCTTTTTGAAGACCAAAACAGCAACCAAAGACAAGAATTCAGGCTCATGTGACCTACATAAGATCCTTAGACTGGAGCTGCTCTGTCATTGATGGATGTAAGAGACAGGCTGCTGGCTCCATGCTGAGGAAGAAGACGAGAAGAAGAAGTCTGCCCTGCACCAAGGTCAAAGGTCAACAGCCCAAAGCGTCTCTGCTACCTGAATTCTTTTAAATTTGACACAGAAGCAGACGGTTTACATCCCTGAGCAGAGTGTTTCCCACGAAAGAAGGAAAGAAAGAAAGAAAGAAAGAAAGAAAGAAAGAAAGAAAGAAAGAAAAAAGAACAAAAAAGAAAGAAAGAAAGGAAGGAAGAAAGAAAGAAAGAAAGAAAGAAAGAAAGAACGAAAGAAAGAAAGAAAGAGAGAAAGAACGAAAAGAACGAAAGAAAGAAAGAAAGAAAGAAAGAAAGAAAGAGAGAAAGATTGATCTTTCTCTCTTTCTTTCTTTATCTTAGAAGAAGACATTTATCTCTTTCTTAAGCACACAAGGACGGAACTTTGGACGTCGAGCATCATTTAGGCCACAGAATGAATGTGCTGCTCTAAGAAAACCCAATTAGTGTGACTTTGGAAGGAAAGAGTCAGTCAGGGCGGCCTGAGTGAGAGACACTGGAGGTCCTCGGGAAGACCAGACAAGAGGGAGGAGAACCAAAATGACCGAGTCTTGACTCCAGCAGGGTCACAGGCACAGACGCCAAGGGATGGAAAAATGCTAACAGAGACAGAAATAATCTACTTCACTCTGAAGGGGGACGATGTAAGTGGACGTTTATGGACGCCTGCCAGGCTGAGCTCGGAGCAGGTGTTGGACGGTAACACGGTCCGTCCGGGTTCCTGTCCCTTATCCACACAAGTCCTGATTATCAGCGCGAGACCACTTCAAGATGACAGTACGTGACCCTGACATCTGAGGAGCCACGTCAGCCTGATGTTTTCCCTCTGCGGCTGCGGTCGCAGCGTTCGGTCACGCCCTCGGTGACTCTCGCTGGGTATCGGACCGTACTGGTCTGAAGACAATGAGTGCGGGGGAGTAAATTTAGAGATCTTTACAGCGGAAACCCTGAACAACCCCGCCCGAGGAGGAAACCTAATTAAACAGTGACAGTGCAGCGCAGGGCCACACCCACACGTGCGGTTGATTTTCTCCACGCACACGCCCCTCCTCAGCTGTTCACCAGGCGGGCGAAGCTCAGCGCGGCGCGGCGCGGCGCGGCTCGGGATTTATCCTCTTTGGCATCCCTTTATGGGCAGAAGTGAAAAACAGATGTTTCTGGAAAGTGCTGGTCGCGGCTACCGATCGGCTGGAGCTGAACCCAACAAGCTCGCTCGAACCGGACAAAAGTGGCTTTTAAACACTCAACACGTCGGAGTGTGAGACAGACGGGCAAAACCACACCGGAGCGCCCAAACGTTCCGTCTCCACCCCGCACAGAGCTCCGTACGGCGTGGTGGTGAAGAGGGCCTACGCGTGAACAGGAAGGAGGCAGCAGGCGGAACGTTTCAGCTGCGTAACACATGATGAGATGTGATGTTGTAGCAGTAACACGGTAACACGGTAACACGTGTGCAGTGGAGTGGAATAAACATGGCCGCCACTTTGTGCCACATCGGGTTTCTGCACCGCCGTGAGAGGAAACTCGAAGTTTCACCAAATTTAACTCCGCCGCGTCTGCTGATGATTTCTCCTGCATGCAGCCATGAGGGGTCGTTCACCTCACGACCTTTTTGATAAACTCACTCTGCCTTAGTGATACAGCTTCCTGTCAGTAAAGGAGATGAAGTCACAGAGCTCACTGTGGTCCCAGCAAACCTCCAACCAAGTGTACAACACATTCTGCCATTGTCGTTGTATGGAAACACTCTCGAGAGTGGATATCTACCTGAGCCATATGGGAAAACGGCATTATGGGTAGTGAGTTTCCCCTCTAACGCGAGTCCAAAAACAACAAACAGCACAAGAAGTTCAATGTGTTTCAGATTGTTGTTTTCTTCTACAGCCTCAGGTTTTTACAAATCCACTTAAAGGGATCTAACCCAGAACCTTTTACGCCCGTGGCTGAGGGCTACTGCACTTTAACCCTTTCAGTATTGAGTTTCCCTCCTAGTTTTTAGAGCTTTGAGGCATAATGTTCATATTATTTTATATTGGATCAGACCCCAAAACTTCTACGGTTAATGACACAAATACAAAATAACTTTAAAAGAATATCCACTGTAGTTGGCAACATGCATGGAAGTGTTAAAGAGTCCACTGCTTCTGTTTGGACACTTTTCTGAAGTATCATATAACGACAGTAGAACCAACGAGTGGATGAATCTAACCGAGTTCATGAGCCAACAACAGCTGAGCAGGCAGGAGACGTCAGAAAGACATCACAGGAACATCAGAGCTCTAAGAGCAAAGGTAACAAAGGGCCGTGACAGGAAGTATAACACCCACACGTGCACATACACACTCAAACTTCAACATATAAATATTTACATATGCACATGTGCACACAGTGTATATTCTGTATGTGTAGGAGCGCCACATGTTTTTCATCAATTAGCTCACATCCTTTCTCCAAACACACAGAAACACGCGTGTGTGTGTGTGTGTGTATGTGTGTGTGATGTGATATCCTCGTCCTCATCGTCAGCTGTAATCTTCCCACTCCGCCCACTCAAACCCACTGTGCTGCTCAGCTGTAGCCTGACTCAGAACAAAAACATATTAGAAACATATTTTCCACGTGACAACACAGAGACGCGTCCGTTGATATTCATCTTGATGTCGTCCGTCGGCAAGCCAAGATTCCTAAGAATGCGTCTTCCACGATGTCTCCCTAATGTCCACACGCTGCACGCTGCTTAAATGTAAAACGTCAGTGTGAGTGGAAGCTTAAAAATCTGTGTTTACGCAGACATAATCTTCACTTCAGTCTGATATCAGAGACCAACAGGCCAAATCAAAACATAAAACAAAGCAATTTAATTGGGTCAAACGTTCATATCTGATGAATGGACCTGATTCCAACTCCATGTATTTGTTTTTGTCAGTGGCTGCATCTGTTACTCTTTATTCCAGTGATGAATTGTTGAAATCTGCACAACTTCACTCCTGGATTTCTGAAACTCTTTGGCAGGAACGGTGCTTTAAAGTAATGAAATCATATGGTACGTGTGTTTAAGAAGAACTCCAGCTGCTGTTCACGTGACCGTTCATATGATCAGAACCACTGCCGGTTTGGATCTGAAGCTTCTAGGGACGCTCGGGATGTCTCTGGAGGACCTCGTGAGAGCTTTCAGGAACAAAACGTGCACCTTCTTTGGTAGGAAGGAAATCTCTCCGGACAAAAGGAAAAGGGGCTTCGACATCGGGAGGAGTTTCCCATCGCACACACCTGGCACAAAAGTGGCATTTGTGACAGGAAATGACTCAGTTTTGATGTTCCTCGCTCCCTAATGCAAACCGCATTGTCCTCAAAGATGTTTGGAAGAAACCGCAGGGATGCCAACTGCACCAATAAGCCGAGCCGAAGTCTTTGGAAAGTTAGCCAGAAGTTTCAAATTTCCTCTCGTCGTCCCCGAAGAAAAGTTTGGACTGAACGCATGCTGAACTTACCCAGTCCCCAGGTCAGCAACATAGAGGTTAAGTGGTCCCCCGGGGGGTCATGATGATGGTTGAGGTTCTAGTCCTGCCCTCTGTCCTCCGTCTCTCTATCTAACGGTCTCCGTGTCTTTCCTTTGAGCCCTGCTGAGACAACCACCTCTGTAGTCTGCCGGAGTAGAACTGCTCCCAGTTTTAACGTGAGCGGCCTTAAAGGGCTTACTTAGGGAGAAAAAGCCCACATCCCACTGTCAGTCAGGCAGCGGAGCATACTTTCAGCTGG
>OMNV01012121.1:79243-105192 GCA_900303265.1 Brotula barbata | reverse complement strand
TCCAAGGAGGGAAATCAGAGCAAATATTCAAATACTCTTAGATACATTAGGGCCATCAATCCATCCATCCATCCATCTATCATCCATCAATCATCTTTCCATCATCATCTATCTATCCATCCATCATCCATCTATCCATCCATCCATCCATCTATCTATCTATCTATCTATCTATCATATCTATCTATCTATCTATCTATCTATCTATCCATCATCCATCCATCCATCCATCCATCCATCAATCATCGATCCATCCATTCATCTATATATCTATCCATCCATCCGACACACAATCTTACATTGTCCACACAGGTACAAACAACAATAACAAACACTCTAATCCTCCTCCTCCTCCTCCTCCTCCTCCTCGCAGACATGTAAAGATTCTATGTGTGTATCTGTGTGTAGATGTGTACTTGTCACACAGTCACAGCCAACACCAAGCAACTCACCTCACTCAATAGCAGCAGCCACACACACACACACACTCACAGAGGGTCATAGCTGCTGTTATTTTTTATGACATGCTGTTTATCTGTGTAACAGCCAATCCACTTAGCCGCTCATTAAACAGGAGAGTCATCATCTCAGCTGGCCCGAGCTCGTTGCACCGAGATTTCATCATCGAGTGAAATTTCATTTTGAACGAGCTGACCCGTGATCAGAGGGGAGACGGAGACGGGCCGGGACTCATGTCAGCTTATAACTAATGGAAATGGAAGCAGAAAGAGAGAGAGAGAAAGAAAGAGAAACGAATACAAACAGAGCTGCAGGTTCAGCCTCTGCCCAGATGTTCGGAAAACACAAAGTAATGTAAAAACTCACCAACAAGCAAACCACAACTCAACCATTCAACACGAGACTGAATCGCCTTATTGGAAGATCAGCAGCTACGATGACTTGTCATAAGGTGCCTCGGTGGCTATAATGCATCATAATGTGACTCCTTTTCACGGCCGTGATACGACACTGAGGAGAGATCGTCTGTGTTCTTCATTAGCAGTCATAGTAGCTACACTATCAGTACCACGAGGAGCATTCATTCAACGCATCAGTGGCTCCAGTGGCCATTATCTCTCACGATGAGCCCCTTTATAATGCATTATACAGGTGGCCGTCTGTTCATATTGTTGCCAAATAGTGCTCACATCACACACGCGGCCCTTCCCCCGCCACTCTGCCTTTCAAACGTCGTCCAACGAATCGGACGCAGATCAAACAAAGTCTCCCCGACCGGGACCTGGTCCAGGACTTTTCTTAGTGTGTCACAGTCATCCAGGGGTGACAGGAAGCTGAAGGTGCGACTGGTCACGACAGGGCCCTGGGGTGGGGAGGCGGGGTCAAAGGGTCGTCTGTAACTGTGGAGTACAGTCAGGTGTTTCCCTAGTTGACTGTTCCTTCCTCTCCAATAGGAAGGGGAGTCCACTGCATGTGTATATGGGCGTGTGTGTGTGTGTGTGTGTGTGTGTCTGGCACATTTTTACCACCAGCTGCTGCAGGATTCAGCTGAATGTTCCTGCGATTATTATAAACCAAAAGGCATCCGATTTTACTGCATTGTGAGGCGTATTCACCGTGTTTACACACAGGAAACGACCAAGGACTGATGGAGGAAAACACACACACACACACACACACACACACAGAGCCTGGACATTCAGGATTCTCCACCTCAATTCTCTTCCACTGTTCTTTCTCTATCTTGGATGAAAACGTTCGATCGACATGCTTCAAGAACTCACGGTGACGGACAGCAGCATCTTCTCTGTAACGAATTTAACACTAATTTATAAGACACACTGTCCAGTCAGACTACAACGTGGACCTCCTCCTCCTCCTCCTGCCTCAAAAAACTACTCCAAAATGCAAAACACACACAAAATACAAAGAATTCCATGGACTGATTTACTCATTTCACAACAGCTTAAATGTCTTCACCCACAGTTGTTTACGTTTTACTATTCTGTCTTCTCCCTCTCCGCTTGGACACACACACACAAACACACACAGAGTTCATTTTCCTTGCACCTCCTGGCCTTCAGAGCCATCAGTATTTTGCGTCGGTGGGGCTCTTGAACAGGAATAAAGCCGATATTTACTGTGGGCTTTCATTGAGTGTAAAGGCTCAGATTTGTGGTGCCCATAAACCACATCTCCCCTTCCTGCCTGTAAAAATTTAATGCCACACAGCTACCGCTGAGCTCCGGCTCCCGCGAGGCCTCCATTCATGTCTTTTTTTTTTTTCTTCTTCTGCTTGACAGAGAGCCGAAACGGGAACGCCGATCCTTCGCTGTTACTTCGTGGGGGATCCGAATATTTTTAAAAAAAAATCTGCGTTTACCGCGTTAAGTAAAGCGCATTAATTCAAATCGCTCCGATCTTATTTCTTCGAGGGTCTTTTCACGGACGAGTAACGTCACTTCGGGCAAAAGACAAAAAGAAACGAGCGCCTGTGATTGAGTGTGTCAGCGGTGTTTTCAGTGGAAACACTCGGGTAGAGACGGACACGGAGGTCTGACGGCGCCGCGTCGGGATCATAACGATGACTGACAAGACAGCACGGCTTCCATACTGTTCGAACCTCAGCAGCTGGAGAAACAGGACGCCGGCACCCAGCATAAATTTAGAATCGTTCTCGCACGGTGACCCACGTTAGAATAATTTGGCCCGAAAGGAGCAATAAAGTCGTATAAAGTTCACTTTAGCAGCAACAAAAAATCGTAGCTTAGCCTCTTTTTTATCCCTAGAACTGGACAAAAACAATATTTTATACTCCGAAGTCCACCCTGTTTTGATTAAATCATAAAATCGTTCGTTCTTTGAACCGAAAACAACAACATCGATGTCAACAATCAACAACAACAACAACAGCTCCTACGCACGCAGCAGTCAGCGATGACACCGTGAACATCTGTAAACTTAGAGGTGCTGATTGGCGAGCAGACGGCCCACGTGACCGCGTGTGACATTAAAACTCGGCACGCTAATCACTTCACATTGAATTCATTTGGGTGGGGCGGCGGCTGCTGGTTCCCACCCTGTGTATTCAATAGCAGGGGAAATGCTGCTCCTTACTGCGCTGATATTAACCCTTCGCTGCACCACCTGACTTTCATTACGCCCAGTGTTCACCAGCACCTCGGCGAGGAGGAAACGCTCATAAATCTGATTTATCGCATCCTTCCAAAAATACAGGAATCGAATGGTGCCAATTCAGAATTTACGGTGAGGGTGTTATGTGGAAGAAGAGTGTGTGTGTGTGGTGTGTTTATGTTCATGTGTGCGACATTTTAGATTAGAAAAATAGTCAAAATAGTCAAACTGACTCTCTTGAGTGGGAGAGAGAGAGAGAGAGAGAGAGAGAGAGTGAGAGAGAGAGAGAGAGAGAGAGCGAGAGAGAGAACAATGCCAGAGAAGTTGAATTATTGGCCTCGTTTTAAGGAATGACCTGGAAGAGGGAAGGCGACGGTCTCAGCGTCCGCTACATGAAAGGACATGAAAGGAGAACGTCACCGCGGTCCCTGACGTCTCTCCCCAATTTTCCTTCCCTCACTCCCAGCGACCACAACCACTGAAGTTTATCTTTCTTCCTGTCTTTCATCACAGAGGTTATTAAACCCTGCGAGGGAGCTCCACCATGTCTAATTACTCCGACGGTAAACAAAGGGAGGTCGGGTGGGGAGGGCGCGAGGAGAATGAGGAGGAGGAGGACGAGGGAGGAGAGGAGAGACAGATGAAAAAACACAGCTGGCCCCGCGCCGTGTTATTATAATTCTTTAAGCGATACCGTTAGCGTGGTCGGTCTTTAGCTGGCAGCTAATGACTGGCTCGGCCTAATTACAGGCCGGCCGCGCTGCGCCGGGACGCGATGCTCCTTCCCCCAGATAGTTGTTAACTTCCCCCCGACGGACGACAACCCAACCCGACCCCACAACCTCCCCCGGCCTCTTCACGCACCAAACCCCAAATTACCTCCAAAGGTGTCCGACTGTCCTTTCGGCACTGATCAGACACGCCCAGAAGAAATAGATGAAATAAATAAATAAATAAATAAATCACTTTCATGCAAAAGTATTCTCTTCATCCTCCGTCTAACTGTAACTATCAGGGAATGCCTTTGGTTTAAGATGATGATTCTACTTCACACAGATTAAAAATCATCTCAAAACAAAACACCTCAGAAACGTATTTGTCTAATTTTGTCCTCTTCCTTCTCATGTGGACGCCTTAAATCCAATTAGGTCGAATAAATCTGTAGAGGGAAATATGGAGGCTGAGCTGAGGCTTAGTCTTAATGCACATCAAAGCAACACATTAACATTTTACCGGAGATCAAACGGTCGAAAACTGTACCGGTTGCACTCCTGAGGACAAAATGGCACCGATTTGATTAAAAAGACGTGGGTTGCGTTTGATCACGCCGGTCAGGAGTGTGTACGTTTGTCAGGGGATGCCGACTATTTTTAGAAAACGCGCAGAGTAAAGAAACGCACGCTGGAAGAAGTTGAAAAGCCTCTTGTGTGCGCGCGAGAGCAAACAAAAACAAACGTCCGGAAAAACAGCATTTGGTGAGATTATTGGTGAAACGCTCCTTTTTAGACGGGCCGGACCCACGCAGCTCGCTGCCAGGACAGAACGCGGGGCACGACGTCCACTTTTTGTTCCCCTCCCTCCGGGCCGACGGGAGAGACGGATGCTCTCCCCATCCATCCTGTCCTCCTCCCCGTCTCTGGAGTGAGTGATGCGGTATTGGAACCATATGCCCTCCTGAATTCCTCCTGGATCCTCCCATCACGTCCAATCCCAGCAGTCCTCCGCTGGCGGCGGACACTGTAGTGTCGCGAGGGGGGCCTCCCCGCTTCCTGTGTAGGATCTAAATATTTACACTCCCCGTCGTCCCGAGTGGCGAGGCGGAGAGGTCTTGATGTTTCGGGTTATGTAAAGTCCAATCCTCCAGGACGCATATTTAACAGATTGTCCTTGTTAGAGTCTCCGAGTCCATTTTGGAGCAGAGAAAGTTTCCTCGTCCTCCTGATACAAACCGAACAATGGAGGCCGACCGCAGCCAAGCTAATCATCGTCATCACCGTCATCCTCTGGGAACGCTTTACTTATACAACCTATGCAATATAATAGAAAGTGATTTTTACACTGAACTGAAGCGAACGTCCCTGTGCATGTCAAACCCTGACCCCGGACACGACTATCTGGGCAGGTCACCGTGTGTGACACAGAGAGGAGCAAACACATGTTCAAATGTTTTCCATCCCGGGGGAGACGTCTGCGGCGGATTAACGCGGCGAGCACCTGGTGTGCACCTTCGTCCGCTGATGCACGAGTCTTAAAACATCTAAGAACATCTCGAGGCAAAGGTGACAGCTGGGCGAGGAGCGAGCAGGAGATAAACACTCAAACTGTCCTGTAGCATAACAAATGCTGCCTTTTTGTTCTCTGTTATGTCAGCCGAAGCTTTCATCTGAGGCAATTACTGAGGAAAAGCCCTGCAGGAATTCAACTTACAGCCTCTCGTGTTAGCGGCAGCTCGCTGGAACCTACTGAGAGGACGCCGCGGACGCACTGCACAAACAGAACACGGCCAACAAATCTCTGCAGAGTTCACCTTGGACTCAACTTAATAGCTTTTGTGCAGCAACAACAATTTCTACTGTGTACCAGCAGGGCACGGAGCACACGGGACAGAAACGACAGAGAAGGTAAATCAAACACACACACACACACACGCAAGCGCCGTACGGTTAAAAACAGCAACACCACAGCTGGCAGTGTGTATCTGTCATCTATTTGTAGAATTGAGTACACATAAAAGTCGTAAAAAATGTAAACAACAGTATCAAATATACAAAATGTTAGATTTCCATGCTCTTATTTTGAAATCTTTGCAGTGCCTTAATGTGCAAGAAAGGCAGATACGCTGACACTTCACACTGAGTGAAAACGGCTCATCTTAGTTTCTGTCCGGACGTCGATCCAGCAACACCCACAAAGAGTGAAACACACACACACACACACACACACACACACACACACACACACACTGGCCCAAACCTCAACCTGCCAGCCCTGTACTCGAGTGGTCGTCTATTCCCGGTGTGTCATATCTAAATGTTGATGATGTGATATTACACTGTAAACAACAGGGAAACAACAGCACCACGGGGCCTTTTTCTGGTTACATAACGATAAGAGCTCGTCTGTGGGAACGCCAGTTTTAATGGAGATCATTAATGCTCGTGTTTATAGTGACGGTTGTTTGCCAGCTGGAGGCCACGGTTCACCCAGCTTTTAATTTAAGGCATAGTGGAGTGACGACGTCGAGTATTAATATCATACTTTATCTGCCAAATTAGGCCCGGATCGGTCAGATAGGAGCAGCGGGCTCACTGAGCTCCGCTTTCTGTTCCTCGGCGCTCGCA
Source organism: Brotula barbata (assembly GCA_900303265.1). Taxonomy (NCBI): domain Eukaryota; kingdom Metazoa; phylum Chordata; class Actinopteri; order Ophidiiformes; family Ophidiidae; genus Brotula; species Brotula barbata. The sequence continues at coordinate 98,758 of OMNV01012121.1, read as the reverse complement.
CAATGAGGCCTCACAGCGGCGGCTTCGCTTTACGTGCTGGTGAGAATTACACAGCAGGTGAAAGGTGGGCGGATTAGCGTTTGATTTAATTTGGAGGAGATTACGGAGCTCATAACATCGAGCTTATGGCCGCTCATTACATCATCTGCTGAGCAGGAAGGGGGCAGACGCTGATTAGGAGGATCGGAGGACGAGGTCGGCCGTCATGGCGGATTTTCCGGCTCTTTTGAAAATCGCCGTTCGCTAAATCATCCAGGATTTGGCTGCTGATAAATCTTACACGGTAGAAGATCAGGACTGAAACTTAATTTCCACCCAACGAACACGCTCGCTCTCCTCCCTCACACACGCCACGCTCATCTGAAACATCTCTATCTCTCTTTATCTTTCCCTCTTTTACTCGAGATTCTTTGGCTCCTTAGCTGAAATTCCTAACCGTGCTCAGCATCCAATTCTCCGTTTGGAGAGCCGCCACAGAAAACCCCATCATAAATATTAATAAATAGATAGATGACATAATGCTCTGGAAAATCTCCCCGCTTGACACGCAGGTGTTGGGGAGCTGAGCTCAATGTGATGTTTGGATGTTCGGACGCTCGGTCCAGGAGTCGTGCGAGAGTTTGTTGTACCGACGTTGTGTTTGTCACGTTTGCAAGCAAAAGCAAAACGAAGAACCTCCACTACAAAAGCAGGACAATCTCAGAGATTCTACGATGGGTGTATCCGCTCATTTCTCTACTCGTGATTCGTGCTGAAATCCACAATAAGCACAGACTGCGTCCGTCAAACCTGAGCTACAATTTTCCTCTGATGAGGGCTGATTGGAGAACAATCCAGCTGAAGTCAGAACCAATTCGTCAAGTCTCAACCGGACGACAAACACATGCCGTCCACACATTCGCCTCCACAGGCGACCCCTGGGTTACTCTAACCGAGGTGAAGTTGCGGTCAGTCGTGCGTCTGCTTGTGTTCACGGTTGCCGTGTGATGAGGTCGGTTCGAGTTCGCGCTCACCTGCTGGGCTCAGCCCTCGGGTCCCCTCCTGGGGCTGCGTGGATCGGTTGCGGTTCTGCTGGCGACGCTTGCCGCCGGTGGAGCGGGCGCTGCGAATGTGCACCTCGCTGACCTTGAAGAAAGCCACCATGAAGGGCTGCTTCTCCAGAGCGCCGTCACGGCCCACCAGGCCGGCGTCCTTGGAGCCCACGCTCTGCCCTGTTTCAGAGGACACAGCTTGTTATGTTACCGCCTTGTTCTAAAATGGTTTAATTTAATTTTTTTTCTCGTCAATCCACACACAATAACTTATAATCATAAAGCGAAAATTGAATTTTAAAATTTTTTGTAAATTTATAAAAAATAAAAAACTGAATCTCAGGTGTTAATATGGTATAAACCCAGATGCTGGGGTCTGATCACAATGCACGGAGAATCCAAATAACACTTTGGATGAAAGACCCACTGTTGGATGTCATTTTACAGATATGTGACGGGACACTAAGAGAAGATCTTAATAAAAAAAATAATAATAAAATAAGCCCTTTTATAAACTCTAATCTTAATGTAATCTAATCCCTTACCACTGCTGGTCTCCACGCTGACCTGCAGGCCCAGGTTGTGAGTCGGGCTCATCACCCACAGGTTACTGGTGGCGGTGATGTCGAACTCCAGCCAGCCCTCCTCTGCTGCCCACAACCTGCGAGACTCCAACAGGAACAGGTCTGCCTCTCTGAGGGGTAAGAGGAGAACATATATATCGTAATCTAACCTGCCAATACCCAGTGCAGGCTCTCAGGACTCTATTTGGCAGGAAGTGATTTCCATTTCCAGTTATTACAGAGAAGGAAAGAGAGTCGTAAAGTGCAGGAAAAGCGGGGATTGAGAAAAATAATTTTTGGTATATTGCATTTTCACACTTAACCCGATCGAGCACACACATCAGCAACATGAAATATAGGCGTGCAGCACGTTGGAGACATTACAAGACCGGGGTGGACAGATCTGCGTCCTCGAAAAAAAGCTTTTGGTTTGTATCAGTGTAACAGAATCATAACAAAATGACAGAAAGATGGATAACAGCACTTAAGAAAATATTCTGGGATACACTGTAATGTACTCCACCGTAGCTTTGACCATGAAGTCTACCTCTCCCAGGGACGGGGAATAGGAAGGAATTAAGGTTTTGGTATCAGGCTACAAGTATGTTAATGTCGTTTAATATTTTGTGTGAATGCGGGCGGCCTTCAGGAAGAATGACTCAAACGAGGACGCAGCAGCATAATGAAAAGAGAGCAGAGGACATGGAAGGAGACAGGATGAGTGATAAGAGGGCCCGTCCTCCCGCTGTCCCATTACAGCAGTAATAACACGGCGTCGGGCCTGTCCCATCCTCCTCCCGACCCGACATCAAAGCCTTGTAATCATCCAGGTGTTCCCAGAATGCCCCTGCAGTCATGCATCAGCAGCCGCTCCTTATTGGTCATTAATGAGAGCGTTTCTGACGGCTTCCGTACGAGCCTTTATCCCCCGTTTTCCATCACACGAACACACACACTCCGCCCCGCTGAGCTGCGAGTTTAGCGTGTTAGTCACGGCGTGCAGGCCGACGGGGGGACCGTGGGGGTCCCATCAGAGAGCCACCTGCAGGGCACACGGAGCTGAGGGGCTACTGTAAAACCTCTTATTGACTGACTGCTCAAATGAACTGGAATAATAAGGTCAAAGTGCGGTTTCTTGCTACAATAAATCTCCTTTATAAGTCTTGTCAATGACTTGTTAAAAACGGGACGCCACATGGGAGAGAGCTGCTCTCAGCTGGCCGGCTGTTTTCATCTGCTTTCATCTTTTAAGCTGCCCAAAAGGCTGAAGCGTCCGTCAGATACTTCAATTAAAAGACAGCGCAGTGTTTACTTTATAAGGAATTAAAGTCAAAGCGTTAGGAATAAACAGGTGTGATGGACTGGGAGTCAGCCACACCACATTCTTTGGGGAACCGTAATCTCTTGCATTCCTCGTCTGCCGTTAGCGAAACCGCCCCAATCAAATGAAAAGTCCTGAGCGTGTCAGGCTAATTAAAAACTCCATCATTACCTCCGAGAGTCGGCACAGCAGTCGGGCCTTTATGGGGAGGAGGAGCCCGGGGAGGTTCACGGGCTGATCAGAGATCGCAAAGATGGAGTTTGACAACAAAAATAGAAACAGAGCGCCTCGGGCCTGTCGCGGTGCACGCACGCCAACAAATGCAAATGTTTCGGTCAGTGAACCCCGCACCTCAAATTCACTCTTGCAAAGCATCAACGCGGACGGAACATTTTCATCCATGTGATGACCCAACCACCCAGGCTGTAATTTTATTTAAGGGAAAAAAAAAAACTGTAAAAACCTACAATAATATAGAAATTGGAGATATATGGGCCCTTTAATCTCCAAATATCTCCAAAAATAAAAGGCTTTGCCTCCAGGCTGGACAGCACAAACCACCCATTGTGGGGATGAAGGCACAGAGCATTGATACTCATAGAAACATTTTAGACAGACAGAAAAATATACTTTGGGACGGACCCGACAATGGATCCACTTCAGCGTTTAGTCCACTTATAACCAAATTTGTTTCTCCTTATTTTCTGTAAGGGACAATGTATTCTTAGTATTATTAATCCTTACAGATGTTTATTCCTGAATAATCTCACGGTGACAAAAACTACCCCGCTCGTTCTATGCCTACTTACTTAATACATAATCTCACACAGCACATTCATTTGAAATGAATTTAATCCTAATCACAAGCCTCCGCATCCCGAAACTGTTGGCTGACATCAGACATCAGCCTAAAAATGGACAACAGAAATGTCTTTCAAGTATCACAAATATCACTCAGCAGTCTTATTGGATGTTTACCCGGGCCGGTCGTCTCAGAGCAAATGTTTGACATGCATTAGCCGGGCCCTTTGGGGGGACGGGAGGATTTGAAGCGCTGCTATTTCTGTAAGACGCGGCTCAGGTTGGTTGGTTTTACATTATAAACATGGCAAAAGCCCAGAGTGTGTGTGTGTGTGCGTGTGTGTGTAACACACAGGGAGGATGATAGAGAGATAAGGAGAAACACACGCAGACACACACAAGGGAGCAGTCCGGGTTTGGATTTTGTTTTGTTTTTTTAAATGGTCATGTTTAACTTTTTGTATTGAGTGCAAACCACTGTGTCCAAATGCTGTCATAAATGACACCACCCCACTCCAACCCTCCCGGTCCCACCCATGGGTGCATCACGGCCCCACCTAAGTTTGATGTAGAACACGTACGGATGTTTGGGTTTGGCTGAAATATAACAAACGTCCAGCATCGTACGGCTTCAATAGCTGAATATCTACAATAAGAAGAAGGTGACGACGTGTCTGCTACCTGTCGGGATGCTCCTTGACCACCTGGTAGACTTTCAGCAGGAAGGTGTCGTTGCGGAAGGCGCGGCTCACACACTCCTTGTAGAGGCGGAACTCGGCTGCGGTGACGGCCTCGCCCTCGGGGATCTGAGAGAGGTTGAACTTAAACTCCTTGTGGTGACGCCGCTGCTGAGAGAGCTCCCTGTCGTACTCCACTGAGGGACGGAAAACACACACACAGAGACAAGGACACACACACACACAGAGACAAGTTAGTACACACCACAATGTATTCTTTTGGCTTTTACAAGACACATTATCTACAAAAAGGAGCTGTCATTTACTGCAAAAATGAGTGGATTGTATATTTACAAACAGGGTTGGAGTGTAAATATACAGCAGTGAGTGATGAGCAGATCTGAGGTCGTTTAAAACCGTCACATTGGATTTAGACCTAAGGCCTAATAGCTTTGGTGGCTTCCAGTTCCTCTAAATAAAGCCCTGTTATCATCAGTCTGCAGCAGAAACCCGCGACTGTTTTCCTTTTTTTCGGCGGCAGCAAACTTAGAGACGTTCCCTGACCACTTCTGACGGCGTGAAACGACAAAAACCAACAAATGCGCTCCCTGCTCCGCTTTTAAGTGCAACACGCGCCGTCATGATTATGTGTTCGGTGAGGAATCGCTTCGTCTCTCGGATGGAGGTTTTGCTCCCACAGTAAAGGACCTGCAGAGTCGGACCGTGGACGGAGCCGCCGCCGCCGCCACACAGACACACCGAGAAAAGAGGGACGTGCGGACTACAAGGAAGAGGTCCAGGGCAAAACCGCCGAGCCAGCAGGATGCACCGTAGCTTATAAAGAGCACAGAAAATAGTAACTTAATTACTCCAGCATCCAAAACACACTGCTACTACTCACACTGACTCACACTCTCACTGACAGAAATACCTTCTCGTACGCTACACACCACACATACACAAGCAGGCACACCACACTGTATACACACACAAACTCTATCATCATCTCCACTCCAGTTTCCACTCAGTGCAGCCTGCTTCCACAGGCTGCGGTTTCACCGCCACATAAGTGCAAGTCTGACCGGATGCCCGGCTAAAAATCAGGAGCCGGACTCGGATTTTCACCTCCAGTGGAAGCCAGCGTACAATCTGCTTTTGTGTATTTTCTACTCTCTGCAGGGTTTAAGTCAAAAGTCCTGTAAACATCGCACACTGTGCTGTGATTCCCTCTCTGAGCGGTCAGCTGATGTTTATTCCACATTTTTCTGGGCAGAAAACTTCAAGGCCGGTCGGGTAATATTTCCATAGAATCACAACATAAAGTTTTAAAAGCATCTTCCTGCTGGGATGGGTTCCAGTCCCACCGCGACCCTGACATGGATGAGCAGTATAGATGATAGATGGACGATATGATGAGCTGCATTGACAGAACCTATGGCGATTTATCAGTTAATGGATGAGATAATAGAAGGATTTTAGAACATTTAAGTGCAGACACAGACATGATAGAAATGTTCTGGAAAAAATAGGAATATGCGTCATTTCTGGCTCGACTGGTACGAAACACAAGGCTCTGCTCGCTCACTATTCTTCATAAAGGAGTCAGACAGGAGGTGCATCTCTTTTTTCACGGTGTTTTAAATGATGATATAAGTGATGATGAGCTTTTACTGAGTTTAAAACAGGTTCAACCTACTTATAGTGACTGAAATCCGTCCAAACAGCTGCTCTGGAACCAAAAACGCGAGGTCTGGATTAGTGGCCTTTATTAAAAATACAAATTCCTGGGGAATTTTTCCCCGCGTGTGCCAATAAAGGTGACTCCTTAGCGCACGTATTAAAGAGCGGGCGCCATATGCTGTGTCAAAAGTGATAGAAATCTGATCGTTTTATTACTCTCAAAACAAAGGAAATTGTATTCCATGTGCTTTAGCCATTTTCAACAATGAAACTATCAGATGTGTGTCACATCTGATCAGACGCTGCAAATTGATTCCTGGACCCTGGAAAAAGAGAGAGAGAGAGATGGAGATGGAGCGGGCGAGAGAAACTGCAACTTCCAATGCCATTTGATGCCATTTCTGCCATGTATGCATAAAAACTGTGTGTGTGTGTGTGTACATCCAGTAGTCTCATATGAATCTGGGACTGTTTATATGTGAGCGAGTTTAACAAAAGTCAAGTGGAGCTCCAGGAAATCAAGTTTTTCCAATACTTTCCTCTATATTTAACTACATTTTTCAAACACTGATATATTGACTTTTTAACATTTATCTTTACACTTTCACAGCCCGAACCTAAAGTAAGAAAAACGACTTTTGTACCCCAGCCAGGCTTGTTAAAATTGTCTGGTAATTTAATGATGTGGGGACCCACCCAAACGAGGCCAATGACACATTTTGTTCCCCGAGTCGCAGCTGAAGCAAAAAAAAAAAAACTGTGTTGATGTGAGAACCCTGGAACCAATCAGACTCTCCCACAAGTGCCAGCCCCACCTCGTACCCACACCCAGGAAGGTCAAGGCTCACCTCATCCCCAGACGTTTCCATCTTACATAAATGCCAAACTTAAGCAACAAACCGAGCAGAAAGAGGAGGGAGGAGGGAGGAGCGACGCGTCTCTCCAACGCCATCGACTCAGAAATTTGCTAACTCGAGACTTAAAATACTGGAACATACGTCTGCAGTCCGTAGCATAAAAACATGAAAATCTGTCACTGAATGAGACACACGGAGCATCACGGCTTTGAGTGAGACTTTTGATTTATTTAATCTACTCAGGCACAACTTCAGACCTCCCTGTTTTGACGTCGACTCGCTCCCATCTCGGGTCAAAACCAATTCTAATGACTGAATAATGGGAGTTGAGAATGCGACCGCTTCTGCCTCGCTCCCTTGGAGGAGCAGAGGAAACCACCTGTACACGACGAGATGTTATTCACATCAGTGTCAGCGTGACTGCTATCGCTTGTGACAGTGGCTATTTCATCACTGCGCTGCCCACACACGCACACACATACACACGCAGATGTTGCCGTGAGTGAGCGTGTGTGTGTGTGAGTGTCTGTGTGCAAGAGGAGGCCTTGAGCAGAGGTCAGGGTACTCGAAATTACTTTACAACACTCCCTCCAACACCCCCGGGCCTCAAGAGTCACAGAACCTGACATTATAGATCCCCTATTAAAGAATTTACTGAATATTTGGCACTTTATCGTTTGGCCCACGTGATGTTGGGTGTTTTCATATTTGATATTTGTTCATTTTGCTTCGACGTAGGACTAAATGTGCACCAAAAGCTCAACACGGCCTGATTTGTTATTGTCCGAGAGGACCAGAGAGGTTAGCTTTGTCCATTCAGGACCCAGATCCATTTACACACTGAGCCTCTCCACTGAAGTCCTATCGGGGATTAATGGTCTTGTTGAGAGGAGGACACCGTTACTCGTCCAGATTTACTCAACTGCTTCCAGAATTCTAGCTGGCGACTTCTCCCCTCTCTCGGCTTCCTGCAAAATGTCACCAAGTCTGCAGCGATCGTACGAGAGGAGAAGGGGAGACGTCAGCCAAAGGAGAGAACAGTTTCCCTGGAGGTGAAATATGCACGCACTGATTTCATTAGGCGTTCATAAAATTCACAGGACGCGTTCGGTTTGATGGATGGCCCTCCCGTCTGAAGAACGAACTCTCAAGACGACGTCGCACCGCTCGCGTCCGATTCCTCTTTTGATTTCTTCTCAGGGACGGGAGTCGTTTTGAGCCGCGTCCAGGAGAGGACAAACAATTTGAGAAATGAAATACGAAGACGATCCCAGACTCGCGTCACGAACGCGCATTAGCACGAGCTCCGTCGCTGCAGGTATCGGCCTGGGCAGACGCAGCGTTACCGCTAAGTGACATTCCAGACGGCTCTCCGCCTTCTCGGCTTGAAATTCGATTTGAATCCGCCGAGGGTTCACATCTAAAAATCAAAGGGAAGTCATCACACGGTGCGTACAGGGAGCATAACCTCCATACTAATTTACCATGACGCCAGCTTTGAGACGGGAATACACAGAAGGGAAAAGGGATTTAGATTTGGGGGATTCAGGGAGGAAGCCACTCAGAGTGATTCTAAAGATGGAGAAATGGGCTCCTGTGACGATATTAGTGATTTGGTGCAAACAGTGGGCAATGGAAAGAGTAGGAAGTGTGTGTGTGTCTTATATTATTCTGTTATTATTAACTCTAACTTGTGTATATCCACACACACAGACACACACATACAAAACAAACAAATGACCAAGTTTAGATGAACTTTTTTCACATTTATTCTTACACTCCTGCTTAAAAACACACCTGCACACACTCAGCGCAGAGTCGAGTCACAAGCAAACAGAGAAGTGGCAGGAAATGTCTCCAAATCCTAATTTAATCTGCTAAAAGACACAAAGAAAGACACAGAGGAGGAGATGAGACAGAGACTGAGACAGAGAGAAGGATGGTAAATAAAAGAGATGAAGAGGAAAATGGATTAAAGTATCCACTGATCTACTACATCATTTGTGGAAAGCCGTAGGAAGCAGGAAGGGACAATAAAAAACAGTGATCATTCTGCATATTTTGGCTACACAATGGCACCGTAAATCATAAATCAATAAAAAAAAAAAAAAAATCTTTGAGACACACAATCAGTCCGTAGATATTTGCCAGAAGAGTCACAGCGATTTTCTCCTCCACGCCTGAGCAAATCCGCATCGTCGTACCGGGAACCAAAAAAAGGAAATGATGAGAGATGAAGATACATGGAGCGGTCAAATGGAAGGAGGAGGAGGAGGAGGAGGAAGAGGAAGGGACAGCGGGGAGAAGACAGAGGACAGAGGCGGGACAGTGAGACAGAGAGTGTGAGAGGGACGAGTTGCAGATACACTTGGACGCGCTGAACTGAGCCGTTCTCCCGTTTCCACCTGCGCAACATCTGGCTCTGCTGATCTGTCCCACACACACTCACACAAACACACTTGTAGCTTACAGCTTAAGCCTCAAAAATGTTTCAACCTATAAATCTTTTTAAATGTTTATTCATGAGATCCATGTATGTATATAGACGATTCTCCTATTATCCACATGTATCCACTTAATTATAATACACAAGAGCCAAAATGCTATAATTAATCTTACTATAAATATGGACTGATGGCTGACTGATAAGTTCTGAGCCTGACATATGGATTAAGTCACATACAACTGTACCCATAAAGTTTTATCAGAGCAACTTAACTCAGCCTCGCCATGCTACAGAGCCCCTTTGGATGAACTGATCATTCCTGCAGACGCACACTGGAACTCCTACATGACAGGTGAGTTTCTACAAACTCAGACGTGTGTGTGTGTGTGTGTGTGTGTGTGTGTGTGTCCCTTTAAGACGCAAAGGAAGGAAAAGGGATAAAGCGCTGAAAGAAAGACAAGTGGGTGAAGCTTTGAGCCAGAAGGCTGTGGCTGGGGGAGGAAGCCAGATGAGTGGACAAACAGGCAGACAAGATAGAAGAAGAGACAAAAATGAATCTGACAATGATGGATAGCCCCGTCCTCAGGAGGACAATGTTAAGATACGGGCTGCCAGATGAGAGCTGCTCCATAAATAATGGAAATAAGTCTCTGCTTCTGAAAGTAAATCGATTCTAATTCATGAGCGCATCAAAAATAGAAGAAGAAAGAGGAGGAAAACTACAATCAATGATTGATTCGGTCGGATGAGACGAGAAACAAAGATTCACAGTGACAATGACCACCAGAACCAGGATTCATTAGATTCATCTCACTATTTACACACAAGTGCTCAGATATACCAGCTCTGGGAGCACACGAGGATACAGTCACCAAGAAGATGGGGAGGAAGGAAAGACGATCCGAAAATGTGTATGTGTGTGTGTGTGTGTGTGTGTGTGTGTAATCAACAGTAGGCCTACAAACCGATGCTACTCTATATTGCAAAAACTCAGACCAATGCTTCGTATGAATACACACAACAAGGTTTGTTGATTGGCCCGCAATGTGAGCATTACGCTGAATACACAACACACACACACTTACTATACTCATACAGCACAACACACCAAGCATCACAGAAAGGACACACAAATCCACAAAACACTGAGGATGATTTTCTGGGAGAATTCTTGAAGTCCCTCCCCCCTCTGTGATACTGAGACTTTTCACGGCGTTCTTGCCATGCAGAGAAGCCCCGGAAAGACACCTGACACCCCTAACTCAACACAACGTACGTGTTAATCCGAGCGCAGAAATATTTTCCTAAAGTTCCCCTGCTAGATTTTACTGTACGCAGACTACAGAGAACACAGCACCTGTGACCCAGATAGTAAGGTCTTAGGGGAGCTCTTAGAAGACCTGTCGGGAGGACTTCATCAGTTTGATGATCGACCAAGAGACCGATGGAGGGGGAGGGGTGAGGGGGCAATCTATGGATTAGTTCATCATTGATGAGATGGATCAATCACATCCAGATCAGCACCATCATTCAGAGACACGAGGGATGAAAACATGCCTGTAAAACGTTGATTTTTTTTCCAATTTTAGCATAAAAGCAGCACACATTTGCCCTAAAAGTCCCAAATCCCTCAGCGTAGACTTGCAGGTGTTTTGGCTCTGTTCTCACTGTAGATAAAGCTGACAGCTGAGGTGTGTGTACGCAGCAGTGTACTAGATCGCCATCTACTATTTACTAAAACAAAGTACTTCACTCAGAGGGATCCAGATGCCCACCTGTGCCTTGCTCATGGGACAATTTAGAGGGAGCTATCAAGGAAGATCAGATAGTATCTTGGGGCAGTCATACAAAAAAAATCCCTGCTTTGTGATTAAATCTGTGAGTCTTCCATCTGACCCACGATGTGTCACAGTGACTAAAACACTACGACACCAAAATCTAAATTAACTAAAAAAGAGCAGACATTTTCGCTAAACACCAGTCCATTAAATATCCACATACCAAGAACCTGTCAACATTGTTACAGACTTTGTGGACTGGCTAAACCAATAAAAAAAAAAACGAAAAATTTAAAAAAAATCTTCCGCATCCCCAAAGGCATGACAAGAATCCATCTGTGTTTATGTAATTACAGCCCATAATCTGTCTGGTTTTTCCCTCAGACTTGATGGTTTCTGAGGAGAGGCCAGATATCTTAGTGTCCTCCATTTATTGTTAATTTCTCCAGTCACATCGAATTAAAGGCTTGGCTTTTGGGATTGACTTCCTCTGGAAACTTGTGTAGTTTATAGAGTCGCCGGACGCCAGTGACTGCCGCTATTTCATTCAGAAAGTAAAACATCTCATTCAGGAGATATTCATGCTGTAAACGCCGAGAAGGCTCGACGCAGATTTTATATTTCAAACTCTTTAACCTTTGGCATTGATGCTGTGTGGGAAGACATCTGTTGATTCTTCCAATGCAGGAGAAACTCGCTGCTTTGAGGACACACACACACACACACACGGCTGGGGTGTGAGCTGCCTGAGGCGTTGGCGCTACGCTTGGCTGACCCCAGGAGCCGTTTCCGACTTCTGCTGAGTATTTTGGCTCTTTGTAGTCAGGCAGCTGGCAGGGCAGCTCGTGGAGTCGGGGTAGAAACCGAGGGCCTGGGGGTCCACCGGGACTCGTCGTTAGCTTGAGCAAGGGTATGTGTGTGCGTGTGTGTGTGTATCTTTGGAGACTCATCCTGCGCTCTGATCTTCTCCCCTGACCCAGCATCAAAGCCGACACACTGAGCGCCACAGGACCAGCCGAGGGCCACTGGCAAGAGTTTATATTAGACACGCACGCACGCACACACACGCACGCACGCACGCACGCCATGAAATCAGGAGGTACAAGTTCACACTCGTACGACAACACATGGGTACCAGACACACACACAGAGACACATGCACTCACACACACCGCCTGGCCAAGAGCATCTGCTCACAGTTTGATGTGAGAATTGGGGGCCTGTCAGGGGCATCAGGCCATAGCGAGGATATGAGCCCATTTGTAGACCGTCAGGGCCCATTAATGAGCAGAACAGCAGCAGCTCAGGGTCTGAGTCTGCATCCATCAGGAATCAGAGCAGATATTGCAGGACTGAGGGCTGAGGACTCAAGACGGCGCCGCAATCAGCAACGCATTCACAGAAATACAAACTAAACAAAAACCAAAAAAGAAGGAATCGGTGGTTCACACGAGAAGAAAAAAAACAGAAAACTTTACTACCGAGAAAATAAAAAGTTAAGAGGATGTCAGATTCCTCTTCAAGTCACAAATCTTTGCGTTTTGAGTGGAGTGGAGAGAGAATGAGGAGACGTTCATATTTCAAAGGCAAGAAACGTAAAAACGACCTCACACTTCCTGAGAGGCTCTCTGCGTTTTTTCACTGGAAAATGACTAAGGTTTCAGTGTGAAGGACACACACACACACACACACACACAGCGGTGGATGGCCTGGATATCCAGCCTGATCCTCCTCCGTTACCTCCCACAGGTCACATAATGACCTCACTGGACAGGAATCCCCAGCAACAAAGGCCCCATTTGAACCCTACTATCACATTTTTCTACAACCGTACAATCCTTTAAAAACCATTAGTGCTCCTAAACAGCCATCACTTCATGTCAGACATACTGTCTCAGGATACACACACACACACACTCTCTCTAAGTATTGGACATTTTCTCACTATCTCACTATCATCACTGCACCGCATTCCACACAAGAAGATAAAATAAAAACTGGACTCTCGTCTTTCTGAGATTTACAGGGAGCGCGCAATGTGTGTGGGTTTACGCGTGTGAACGTGCGCTTCTGTGTGTGCGAGTGTGTGTGTGTCTATCCCAGAGGGTAGGTGGATAATTTGCTGTAATTGCTCCTCAGCCCGGGCTTTGCTAACAGATAGATATCCAAGGTATGGCTGTTGGACGGAGTGATATCAGTAATTTCCATCGATGGACTGACAGCTGAGTGCCAGCAGTCATCGAGTCTTTGTTGAGCCTCCCGTCGGCCTCCAGGTAGCTGGACGTGTCATACCTGTGTGTCAAGAGGAGATTTCATTCCATCTCGTCCCCTGATCTTACTGGAGAATCAGACTTGAGCCGAACTCTGCCCTCGGGGGGGTTTAAACGTGTTTATCCGCTCTTGTTTTTCTGTCCTCGCTGACCCCCGTCCATACGTCCGTCCTCCGCACTCGCCACAATAATCACGTCCTATATTTGCATCTGTCTGATCACTTAAAAGTCTAAATGGCCACAGAGAAACACTCACTGACACTAATGGCCAGTTGCGATTTCCCCCAAAGCCTCTGTAAAAACAGGTCTTCATTTCATTGGACGCCGATGCGAGCCAATGAGCTGTCAACAAAAGACGGTGCAACATCTTTTTCAGATTTATACGGAAATTCCATGAAATCAGGAAAGAAATGAGGTGGAAAGTAAACAAGAGAAATGCCTTTTTTTTTCCACTTCACGGGATGTTAATAAAAATGTAATTCTACAGCGGCGCAGCTGTCACAACAGCTCCTGGTCGGGATAACGGCGGCCTACACGGCGCTTCAACTTGGATGAACTGTCCGCACAGGATTCGGTCCGCTGCACGGCCGATCCACGTGACTCCTGAAACGCTCTTGAGACTCGTGCACACCGACGCGGCTACTGTTACTTTACTCGTCCACTTTGACGCAGCAAAATAAGGCCTAAACGTGCCACAAGTCACTGAGGGGAAAGATACCAACATGGGTGATTTTTCACTTAACTTAAGGGAAAAGAGGAAGATCTGCTCTTCTTTTTGGGCGTACAGTAAAAACACACACACACGCAGACCAGACTAGGTCATTTGTTTTTTTTGACAGACAAAACAATGCGAGTAATCAAAATCTACTGAAGGTTTGATTCCCTCCAAATTTTATAAAGTAGAAGCTGGCAGGTGAATTCTATTTCCAAATGATAAAACTGAACGGATTCTTGCAGCTCTTCGGATGAGTTATCTACCAAACAGGAAGTGGGTTGGTACTGGTCCATTTTGTCCCTTTTCTCCTCTTCTTCTTTTTCACTCTCGCAGCTATTTTGGCCGCAAAAAAAAAAACAAGCGGCCGCTTCATTTAAACACGAACAAGAAAATAAACGCAACCAAACACGGCGCTCATAAACAAAACCGGCAACACCAAACACTGGGTTGTGTAACGTATGTTACTAACAACAACTCCCAAACAGTCCAGACGGTTTACAGGATTTGCTGTCCCTTTGGTTGCTGCACGATCCGTGGGAAAACATTTAGGTGGTCAGAATGCAAACCTACCGCTCGCCGATACCAAATAAAAGTTCAAATTGAATTTTTACAATGTTTCTTGGCAATAAAATTGAAACGGCAAATACAGAGTGGCTGGCAAATCCCATAATAGCTTTCAGGGATACCATTTAAGTGAATGTTTATCGGGGAAATCAATGACCGTGGCATATAGGGGGTCCGACCGTTGGAAAAACAAACCTCTGATCTCCTTCCCTGTTCACTGTTCTTGATGTTCGGCTCCATTTCCTCTACGATTTATTTGGGCAATGATGGCGAGCGCTCTCTCTCCTTTTTGGGTCGTGACCACGGAGCCTCCCTGAAACGGCTCCCTCGGCTGCTTTAGACATCGGCCACGTTTCAGTGTTAAGTGAATGTTTCCCAAACACAGACGAACTCCTGTGGTTTTTGATGAGACTTTCCTCCCGATGCTCTCGACTGGAGGATGCTGATGATGGGATGTTGTCTGTTTAGTGCCTGATGTATATTTGTGCCTTTGCTCGTCTCATTTGCATTTTCCTACTGTGTGTCCTTTTGTCTTTTCGTGTGTGTTACGTCTCCATGTGCCTCCGAAGGGATGGGGCAGTAAAAAAAAAAAACGCCTGCTTTAGCGATCTGCTGCGTGCGTCTGCTTCTGGGCAGCAGGTGTGTGTACGTGCACGTGTGCGTTTGTGTTTCTGGGCTAGGCCAGTCCAGGTTCCAGATTTAGAGGAGGAAGCCGGTGTCATGGCCAGGAGATGGATCTCTCCTGAGGGATCTGATAAATAAGGAAAAAATATCTTTGAAAAAGGGAAACGCAGCTGTTTCCAAAGGAGAAGTCAAAATATTGGTGGCTTCGCATTCCAGAGCTGCAAGGTAGCGATGGCTGCATGACGCCGTGTTTGACTCACTCCTCTCCGTGAACGCCTCCCTGTTCCTCCTTCCCTCCTGTTTTCCCTCTCTAACATGACATATTCCGACGTGCACCGCTCCGTCTGCCTCTCCTGACCCTGCACTCTCTCCGTCATGGAGACAGTTTCAGCCGGGTGCTATACCGCTTAGAAAGTCTGCCGTCGACCACAATGCATTGCAGAGGCTGAGACGCAGTGCATGTGATCCGCTGATAAATGAGTCTGGGCCAACTTACATGTAAGACCACCTGCTTGTTTTACACACACACACACACACACACACGGGGTTCCAAAGACAGCACGGTAACAGGATAGCTGGATATCGAAAAAGCAGGTGGGCCTCGGGGGAAATTGGAAGAAAATAATCAATGCTTCTAATAATATATCTGTCCACAGTATCAACACAACAGGAAAGGGATGGAAACACACGGCGCTCCAGTAATGGCAGATTCATGGGAACGCACATCAGAGCCGCCGTTCAAATCTCTGCACGATTTCAGTACGGGTGGCCCCCGCGGGATCTCTTCCCTTAACACTGTACCCTTAATGGAAAACGCAGAGCTCTGAACGTCGTGTCAGCAGGGGCCTCCTATCTTTGAAGCCGAGGAGACGAGAAACACTGCAGCAAAATGGTCAAAACAACACAATTTCAGGTGCAAATGAGGTCTACCTGCGTCGGCTGAAGGAGTTAGAAACAGACATCATCTGACATCTCGCTGACCTTTCATGCGAGCACACAAAGGCAGCGCAACGGCATAACATTTGTGGCTAAAAACTGCAAACGGCTGAAAGCTCAGAGGAGGATTATGTACAAAATCACGATTCCCGGGCCAAGAGTCCACCACAAAAGGCCTGAGAGAATCTGGACCACAATCTCTTCATCAGTCAGTTTCCATTTGGGAATAACATCCAGTAGGAGAGACAGTAGGAAAAGGAGGAAGAGTTGGAGAACTCACACGGCCCATCACCTGGAAAAAAAGAGTCATGTTCTATTCGTGTTCCTCGGAGAATCTCAGGGTACACAATAAAAGCCCGGGGAGAGACGTCAGGCGCAGTAAATCAGAGCGCAAATACGGCAGGAGAGAGGAAAATGAGGCTTTTCACGTAATCACAGGAGAAAATCCCATCCCGGTCCAGAACCTCAGACGTGACTGACAGTTGCCGTGTTTTCCACAGAGCTCTGAGTGTGTGGATTCCTAGCAGGATGTACTGAAGATTTCAGGTTATTGATCCAACGCGTCCACTGATACACAGCTGGACTGAGTCACGTGTTTGCGACCCTTCAAAAAAGGTGTAAAATTAAAAATAAACTTAATAAGCTTATCTTCCTCTTGCTCCTCTTCCTCTCTCCTCTCTGCTTCCCCTCATCCCTCCCATCTCTGGCTGTTTTCCTGTCAGTATCGTGTTTGGAAAGTCAGCCCGTAGGTCAGCCGAGGGCTCGTAAATTTGTCAGCGGCGGGGCGGTTGAAAGGGAGGCGACTGGTCCGGGAGGGTCAGGAGCGTCGGCGCTCACAGGGGGCCTTTCTCTGGGTGCGGACCCACGGCTTGTTGTTTCAGGCGCGTCCTCTTCGGAGACTCCTCCAGCCTGGGAACGTACCAGAGGCCGATGGGAGCCGTGACACCGCCGTCTGAACACCTTCTGGTCCCGGCACGCACGTTCGTAGCCTCTTGACTTCGAGGAGAACAACTGTAGATCTATCTGACATCTCTTTGTTGTGTTTGTTTTTGTATCGGTCTTATTCCGATAGACTGGCCAAACAAGCGCAGCTGCAGCAACAGCGGAGGAATTCCACTCTGTAAATGTCAACGGTGAATGCAGGTTTTTGTGTTGGTTAATCATAATCATTGTGCGGCTAATCTACGTAAAAAAAAAGACATTATTGTTTACGAACGATCGCCAACTGCACGCCAAGAAGTCCATTGTTACTGAGAGCCGAGGTCACATTACTCTCACGTTTCGGCCATGCGAAGAACTTTTGTTTGCCCGCTGGGCTCTCACCACCTGTGCTCCACCTGTGTGCACAACAAGCTACAGCAAGGCATTCTGGGAAATGCAGGAAATGTATAAAAAACAGAGCACATATCTTTGCCGTGGTTATTACTTCTTAATGATATAAAAGAGAGTTAGGGGCACCGTGGGGTTAAATTTCCCTTTAACTGCATCCACTCTGTACCAAACTTTACCCGTAAATCCACATTCTCGCCCCAAATAATCACCGAAGAGGAGGACTAACAAAGAATCAACAAAAATAACGAATAGTAAACGCTGATGGTGATTTACACAATTGTTCTACTTGTGAAAACTTTGGGCTGCTCTTTATTTAGCAACAGACATCACACAAACACACACACACAAACACACACCTCCCTCTTCTACCCAACAATGTTGCCAAAAGCTTTAAATCACCTCTCCTCCGTCCCCGAGTTTCGCGGCCCTCCAGCAGCATCTGGGCGTGCCTTCCTTTTTTTCTTTTCCTTTCCATCCTTTTTCCCTCTTCCTCTGTTTTTATTGACTAGAGATAAAAAACCCCGCAGGCTTCCCGGTGGCTTCACAGAAGAATGTGACGGCAGGAATGTTTACCGTGACATTTACGCCGTGCCTCTCGGCTGCGGTCGCCTCCATTACCAGAGAGAGGCTCTCTGGCAGAGCAAACGATGGGGTCATTACGATAATGGATGGATGGATGGAGTTTACTGGGCACAAAGGGACACACCGAGGCCTCGTTCAGAGGTTCACAGGTTCACAACCTTTTTAACACCGGGGCGGACCGCAAATTCCAAAGGCATACCTACCAGTGTTTGCTTAAAACATGTGTCCTGTACTCCCTCAGGAAACGTCCAATCTATCATCATACAAAATGTAAAAAAGAAAGAAAACGGATTTCAAACAGGCAGATATGAACCGATTTCACCGGACACATACTGTATCACACGCAGCACACGTTTGTTTGCAGCAGCTCCTCTCCGTCTCTTTCTGTCTCTTATACACACACAGTGACACAAATACACACAGACACACACTAATTCCAGGTTAATGATCTCCTCTACATGACCTCATTAAAGACAAGACACAAGACAAAGGATGGCAGGTTTACAGCGCTCTTAAAACGAGAGAGCGTGGCCAGAGAACAAACACACACACACTCACACGCACTCACAAACTCACACACTTACTATTTCTCTTTCGACTTGTATTTTTGTCACAGAAATGCAATTGCTACACTGACCGGGCAGAGATTTTGCCAAATTTAAGTGTCAAATCAAAGTGTCAAAAGCATTGGAGCGATCACTAAAGACGCCAAACTTCAACTGCAACCATCTAATAAATCTGCTAAGGGTTTCTGAGTATCTGAGTGCTAAGAGAAGGAAGACATCAGTACGTAACACATCAATCTTATTTTTTCTAATTTCGTGTAAACACCATAATCACATTGAAATCTGCGTAAACTGTTTAGCCCCCTCCGTATACGTCCCCACATACTCTGATCACATGACACGTTACATATCTTCTACCAAATGCTGAATCCTCTAAATCCATCCACGTTCCACCATCTCATCAGTCTGATTCAGTCGTTTTGCTCAACCGACCTTAAAACTCAGCGGGCCGCAAACTGAACAGAAAACAGAAATGGAAGGTCAAAGTTTCAAACTCGAGTCAAAAAACTACAAGACGCAGTACGGTGACATAGACTGAACCCCAGACAGAGAGGAGACGGATGAGCGAGAGGAGATCCAAGTGTGCCAGCTTGTCCTAAAGACCCAGCAGAGCAAATTCCGCAACGCCTACACCCAGCGGTGATAAATGAGATCAGCGGGCTGTAATCAGATGTTCCACCGAGGTTATCGACTCTGCTCGACAGATCGTTAACTGCCGGGAGTACGCCACACCTCATCTCGCCTCTTTATCTCCTCACACTGCCCCCCCGTC